>DWDX01005454.1:0-10515 GCA_018245675.1 Agara michaeli | reverse complement strand
AAGGGGTAGGCAGAGGAGTGTAGTACACCCCCACATTTCACCAATTACGTTTAAGTCCCACGATGGAATAGGTGGTGCCTATTGCAATGCACCGGGCACACATCAGACTCCGAGTCACTGCTAGAAATTCTAAATTAGAAAAATTCAACAGTACCCAACCCGGAATTTGAACCCAGGACTTCCCGATCGGCAGTCGCGCTAGCAACCGCCGCAACCGCAACCTTATACATACATAGGAATATAAAAGAGAATAAACAGAATTTCATTAACGTTGCAATTATTTAAATTGACAATATCTACCCTTGGGATCCAGAACAATGTCTCGGGGTTTGTCAATATCTTTCCATGCCAACAACGACCTCATCGAGCCATCAGCGTTAGCAACTTCGATCCTGTTCGTGCCAGCATCCGTCCAGTAAAGTTTTTTGGTCATCCAATCATAAGCGAGGCCGGATGGCGATACTGTGAGTAGGGAAAATATATATGTAACTCGAATTTCGAAACGAGAATTTCGAAACTTTCCACCTATCTACATTCGTCATTATTTATAAAATTATATTAAATTCGAAATATACATAGTATAAAATAAAAATAGATGTCTCTACATTGATATAATTTGGCAGCTTAAGTCAACTTTGGGAACCATCTGCTGTAATTGCTATTTGTTTTTATTTCTAAACTGTTTAGAAATATTTCGTATAGAATGTATTGTTGATTCTTACTGAGGTTATTTTTAACGATCATAGCTTGGTTGGAGCCGTCTAAGAGGGCACGATTAATGGAGTCCTTGTCAACGTCTGTCCAGAATATCGAGTTCGTATTATGATCCCAGTCCAGCGCCACAGCAGATTTTATATTTTGTACCGGAATTACCTACAATCATATTAATATACTTAGTAAAAAACATCTGTAGAAATACGTATCTAATATAATGGGTATATTGACTAGCATGTTATTACAATTAATCAATTCATTAATAATTTAATTAAGTGTATGTATGTACGTTATAATGAATAAAACAATTTGAATTTGAATTTGTTCCAATGTAGATCATAAAACAGATTCGAATATTACCAATCAATCCTTACGTTCCCCACTGAAAATCTTATTGGCGTAATTGTGTACAATTGAGAATAGAGCTGCTAAGTAAATGAAATGATAAAAATATATAATATTTATTTTAGTACTAACCATATCCAATGACTCTAGATGTGTTCGTGCGCTTAGTTGTTTGAGTCGGATATCCTTGCGTCTCGCGTAGACTAATAGTTTATCCAAAGTTTCTTTGCAAGATCGACTGTAAGTAACAATGTACAATTGTACTATAAATAGACAGCTTAGAAAATGGTAGATTAAGTAATGATAGAACCTGATTTTCTTCAAGAAATGGAGCAAATTTCAAACTAATTAATTATTCAAATACTATTATGACAAACATAGTAGTTTTAAAATTTAACTAAAACTATTTGTAAACGTACAATCGCGGTGTTATAGTAAATTAGAATATCACACACACCACGGATCGCAAGAACAAAACTGCGTGATCTGTAAGAAATATCGTGGAAAAACTTAAGACAATTAATCACCCATCAGACATAAGGCTAAGTCCGAGTGGACAACGACATCCGTATCCGTTGGAGTTGGGCAGGCAGAGATGCGAGCAGCCGCCGTTGTTGCCGCCGCAATGGTTTTTGTACCTCCGCGCTTGCCGGGTTACATGGAATCTAGGAAATACAACAAATACTTAGTGATATATGAAAAGTTCTTACTTTTTTGTAGTCTAAAGGTCTTGGTATGGTAATAAATAAAGGACTTCCGATATTTCATTTACAACGAAATCACCAAAGTTCACTCTTATTACATCCAACAATTTGAAAAAAGAACGAAAACGAAAACCCGCTTTATGATAACAATGACAATATAAAGATAACGTAAATTATAACCTAAAGACTTAAATTTCCTGAGTATTTAAAAAATAAAAATCAAAATTGTTTTAAATTTATTTGATAGTTAAGGGGAATAGATATTGGTTTACATATGGATATCCATTGGAAGGTGTAAGCTCCCGATGACGGTCTGCATGCCCTTGCCGGTGTTCTTATTAACGCTAGAAATGCTTTTGGTATGCCAATCCGTCCAATAGATGGCGTCCTCAAATATTGTCAGAGCAAATGGATGCGGCAATCCTTTTGTCACCACCTGAAACATTAATTATTTTATACTGTCGAGTAACAATCTTTACTGCAAATTATACCAAATATTAATAATTTACAAAATATTTCTTTCTTTACTACTTATAACATACTATATACCTACATATACTAGTATAGTGTATTACTTACGCGTCTACGGTTTCTACCGTCAAACAGGGCCCTCTCGATAACATGGTGTTTGGCGTCAGCCCAGTATATGTGAGATTCCGTGTAGTCTATGGTGAGTCCATTCGGCCAAAATAATTGGTCAACTACAACACTTTTACGCCTTGTTCCGTCCATATCCGCACGCTCGATTTTGGGATTGGGTCCTAGAAATGATCAGGTATCACAAATAAAGCATTTATGACAATGAGCAATTTCTCTTTACTGTATAGCTGTAATAATTATACATAATTTTCATCAGAATTTTAGTATAAATGTAACTGTAAATCTATAAAAATGACCGCACTTCAACCCATTAAGAACATTATTGAAATGACAATCTTTGTATTCTTACCCCAATCAGTCCAAAAGACTAAAGCATCGCCAGGGTGTACAGCAATAGCCCGCGGTTTGTCAACATCGCTAGCAGCTAAAACAACTCGATTATTGCCGTCAATAGACGCTACTTCAACCCTTTGGGTGCCTGAGTCAGTCCAAAATATTAAATCATGTATCCAATCGATGGCTATGCCACTTGGCGTGTCGAGCCCCCACCTTATTACATCTAAAATTTATTGAAATTATTTATTAGCCTTTCATTCTCGTCCAAATATAAAAGATCATCTGTTGTATTTTCTATTCCTTACCGGTTCTATTATTGGAATTGATGATACCAGAACGGATAACTTTCATGTTATTTTCAGTCCAGAATACAAGATTTTTCTCGTAGTGAAAATCTAATGCAACAGCATTGTGTAATCCCTTTACCACTGACGTATAATTTCTTCCAGTAAGTGATGCCTGTAGTGATAATATCATTATTAGTATATGTTTATGCAGGCATACACGTCCAGAACAAAAAAAATACGTTACTTAGCAAATAAATTAGTATATTTGTTGTTTAATGAAATTATTTACAATGAAAGTATTTAATCAAACTTGCAACGTTTTCTTTGGCCATCCTCGGAGGGTTTAATACAATTACTACACCAGTGATGTCTTACTGATTGGTGATTACTTATTGAGGATTTGGTATATGTTACGAACCTGTCGTATCTCAACACGGGTAGCGAACATAATCATGGCAGAGTTTCCGATAGCCTTGCAGGATCTGAAATCAGGTCGCAGGTCATATCCCGACATGCAGCCACACTTAAAGCTGCCAACCGTGTTGGAACACGTCTGCGAGCACACTGGGTCCTGCTCGTACATACACTCGTCAATGTCGTGACAACTGCAACGGGATCTTATTTTATTACTATTGCCATTACTTTCTGCTTCTTATGTTACGAATACACCTTGTTCAGTAACGAAATGTGTGTAATCTGCGCGTTTTATATTACAAAATTACTTTTGATTTTATATTTTGATTAAAACAATGCGTTAGTCACTTACTCACTCGTTACTCACTTTAAATTATTATTAAATTAAAACAATGCGTCTACGAAAAACGCGTGAACTAAAAATGATCATTTTTTGTTTCCCATAAATGTGTACATTAAAACTACAAGGAATATGGATGTTTTTATTGATTGAAGCCAATTATTTAGCATAAATTGTACTAACCTAAATCCATCTTCAGCCAGCAAATATCCCAGAGGGCAAGTACAAGCTGGCCTACCGTCATATGTCGTGAGACACAACTTTTCGCACTTGTCATCTTTATTACATGGCCTATGAGTTGGACATTTCTCTTCATCATCTGCTAGAGGGCAGTCCTTCATCCCGTCGCATACATGTTTTCTGCCTAAACAGTTCTTAAAGGGTGTATTCGATACGGATTTACACATGTACTGATCGACCTCACAATTTACTTGGCAATCTAATTCATCTTCGCCGTTACTACAATCGCGACTGCCATCGCAAAGCCATGTTTTCTGTGGAATAAAAACAATATTATCGAACCTTAGATTCATATATATCAACCTGCTTTTTTCAGTGCAACACAAAATACAATAATACGACGGTAATGAAAAGAAAAATTATGCCTTTTATTGAGTAGACATGCTTCTGTACCTAGTCGAGTTATAAATAGCCTTTACATCTTGATCTGGGTACCTGTTCGATAAACTTACCAGAATGCAACGTCTATCTGTACAGGTGTATTCATCGGCGGTACAGTTGCGCATGCCGTGCGGATCACAATTTAACTCGTCTTCGGCATTTTTACAATCTCTATCGCCATCGCATTTCCAACGTTCTGGTATACAATTTCCATCGGGACACCTATTGATGAAAGTAGCACACTTAAAATCACTTCAATTTACAACCCCAAGTCATTATGAACAACGACTCCGTATATTTAAAGAAAATGTATTAAGTACAATGCTTACTTGTACTCTCCTTCTATGCAACTTGAAGGTATTATAGGACAGGAGTCTTCGTCGCTCCAATCGCTACAATCATTATCAGAGTCGCACTGGAAATCCTTGCGAATGCAGTTCCGGTTGTTGCATTGGAATTCGTGCTCACCGCATTGTAAGAGTTCAATGGCTGGTTGATTGAAATTTAAAAAGAAACATTACTTAGTGCAGTTTGTATTTATGGAAATTGCATTTATTATTATGGATACTCAAAGATATTTAGCGAAGCTTTAACAAGTTGCGTATTTAATGTAATTATATTAGCTTATATTCAATTAGAAAGGAAAGTTAAGTTTTTACTTCACGTGTTTGAATTAATTATAGTAAGAATCCTAATTATTGTTGTTACAAAAAAAAATGGCAAGCCCATGATACTATATTTTAAACATTGACTTACGACATTCAATTTCGTCAGAGCTGTCGTGGCAATCGACTTCTTTATCGCAGCGCCAATGCAGCGGGATACAGTCGCCAGACAGACATGTATACTGATCGGCTCGGCATCTATATCAATAAAACGTTTGAAATAATCACTGGTTTAACTAACCCAGTAAATAACTGACCCGCAATCACAACTCAATATGAGAGCAAAATATTTTTAATATATCACTAGTTTTACTGTAGCAGTGGCACCAGGATTAATAAGATTCAAAATTTCTATTTGTTTGATTCTTAATAATAAAGGCTGCTATTCACGCCTGCTGGAAAGCGATGATGCAGCCTACAATGTAGCACGCCTGCCCAACGAATATTTTATTCATTTTTATTTTAAAAATGCCACTATGTTCTTTCTGGGGAATACTGACAAAGGCAGAATTCCGGGGAATACTGACAATTCCCTGCTAGTTTTCATTAGGAAAGACAAAGAAAATCTCTTTGTCCTGGCCAGAGGAAGATCTATTTGGTAGGGATGATAGCCCGCCATACGTCTGGTCGTCCGAAGGTAAAATGGTGCTAGAACCAGGCTGTGGTTGATTGTTGAAATTACTTGTATATTGACTAGGTAGAAATGAAAAGAATCAACGAAGTAACATTTTAAGTTTTTCCTAAAACTGTTTTCTAAGTTTTAATAACACTAACTATATCTTTACACACAGCCATCTGATCCCGATCTAGGCAGAGGTACTATGGTGACCAAACAACTAATAAACTATGTATATAAGGATCTAAAAATGTTTATGATGACGAAAAATGACGAAACAGATGCGGGTGTTGATGGCTGTAGATGCCGAGGGAGGACTGGATTTTCCAAGACAACTGGGTAGGACCTAGAGGTTTTGACTCCCCTGCCTAAGAAGGGAGTCAAGTCTTCGAAACCGGCGTGTATGTACGAAGAGAGAAATGTACTAGCCCATCAAGTTCGTAAAAATAGAAATATTTGGCACTCGGATTAAGGACAGAGATATTGAATTAAGATAGAGATATTTAGCACTCGCATATCTAAATTATCTATACGTATGCATTTAGATACATACGTGCCCATAGATAATTTAAAGCCCAAGCACAAAAACAATTCTGTGGCTCATCATACAAATATTTACCCTAAGCGGGAATGGAACCTACGACTCCCGCGCAACAGTCAGGTTCTTATCCAAGTCACTGGACTAACAGGGAAGTGAGCAATAACAAAAAAAAAAACTATTTATGTCACTAACAATTTTGAATAACACCTATTTTATTTGCAGCGCCTACATTCCCGTGTGAACTATTTCTAGTTTCTAGCGCTCGCGTATCGATTTAGTAACGTAGCTTTGGTGCCTACTAAGCATAATTTCGTGAAGGCATTTTGATCTCAAAACGACCTGTTTGACCTGAGTTATTTGTGCGACAGTGTATAGGTACATCTATAATTGTGTTTTATAAAGCTCGCCCACGGAAGTTGTATAAACGGAGCTGGTGTAGGTACAGGTCGGTCGCGCGTGGGCGCGTCGTCATGGCAGCGAGGCGCCCACCCCCTCATACTGCCGCCCGTCTCGCGCAACCCCCACCTAGTATTGATTTTGCCCGGAACGAGCCCCGAGCCGCCCGAACAACCCGACAGCCAGTGACAAAATCAAAAGACCGGTCAAGTGTTAACAACGAGATCACTAGTTGCAAAATGAAATAACGTCAAAATAAATAGCTCTTTTTTATACCAATCTACCAGAAAAACCTCTAACCTTCAACCTTTCTTCATAATACATTTTAACGAAATACCGTTTTACCATAGTTTTATTTGTTACGCATATTATAAATCATCAAACACAGTAACTATAGTAGACATATTTTTAAAAATCTTAAAGCTGCGGCCTTTGGACACAAAACTTTGCACTTAAGATTTTTAATATACAACAACAATAAAATATGGTAGAGGTGCATTTCCGCCATCACGTATGTACAATGTCGATCGAAGTCGTAAGTAGGACAGAATTAGCTGAGGATGTTGTAGGTATAAAGATATCCCAACGATGCGATAAAATATCGAAATTATAAGTCTACTAATACAAACAGCAAAAATTAAAAAAGAAATCTACAAACATTGCGTATCGTTTATCTTTTAAGCGTACATCTGTATTCGCAAATCCGTCGCGTTAAGTTATTTTTATGCAAATTGATAAAGCAGTATTCTATTTTTATATTGCGTATTCTATATGCGGAATTAATTAAACATATTACGCAACGGACCCAAGTCCACCCCCCTGTTTGTTTGAGTGTGAGTAATGCTATTACCTTGTTAGTTCACATTGAGCTATCATCGAGTTTTATTTTGCGCGGACTTGCGCCATTTAAAATAATCTCTTTTTAACTGTGTATAGATTCTGACACGCC
The DNA here is from genome assembly GCA_018245675.1 of Agara michaeli. Classification (NCBI taxonomy): domain Eukaryota; kingdom Metazoa; phylum Arthropoda; class Insecta; order Lepidoptera; family Hesperiidae; genus Agara; species Agara michaeli. Next base: position 2,987 of record DWDX01005454.1, on the reverse strand, counting down.
CTTTTTTACTGTGAGCATACAGTGCCTACCTGTTATCGAGTAAGAGCAACAGAGAGTTCCCAGTATATCACATCAGTCTTGTTTAGAACAATACTAGATCCACATAATAAATAGATTCTTTTGCAAATCGATAATAATGACCATTCGATTATAGCAATACCTTTAAGGCCTTATTTTCACTTAAAGGTACGTTTATTTCAAAATAAATTTCCAAAATTTAATTTGAAAGTGATTTGATGTCCTTATTTAGTGTACATAGCATGGTATTCATAGGTGTGATCGCTTGACTTAACGAGCTGTACCTACAACAAAATCAAAGCGAAGGGGACAAGAGGAAACGAGGGGCGACGATACGATTATATGCAATTTTTATAACTCGACGCATCGTCAAATCACACGGAGCTGTACACTGATTTATTATGACACTTCAACTGGTCACACGACCAATGAGGTGATGCTGTTTGAAAAATTATGTGATGAAGAAAATCAAGAGCTCAAGGCACAATACAAATTTCACAATCACGTTAATCCTAATTAAGAACAACAGTGCAAAAATTTAAACTTCATTTAATTGCATCTACTGCAATAATACGTCTGTGTCAATTGCTATCTACAATTTTAGGAAAAGCATTTACTTATACCAGTGTAAACCAGTATATACCAGTGTACACTACCTAAAATATAAAACTGTAAGTTATCGAGCTGGCTGACTGACCCAGAGATTAACGTTCTTGGTTAATAAAAATAATTATGCATTGATTGATTTATTGAAATGCGATTTCTGCGCGAGCAATGCCGCGGGTAAATGCCAATTACTTATAAATGTGTAGATGCTGTATGTAGGTATGTCTGTAATAAATAAATATCTATTTTACTCACGGGATCTTCGGGCAGTCGAGTTCATCGGATTGATCGTAGCAGTCGTTTTCGCCGTCGCAGACCCATAGCTTGTGGATGCAGAGCCCATTAGCGCATGTAAATTGCTCAGCCGTACAGTTCGGTGAATTGACTGTTAAAAAAAGACTTGAAGCATAAAATTCGTTTACATCGTGTAGGTAACAACAAACATCGGGACAGGATGTAAGGAATAACGACGATCTAAATCGAACAAAATAAATTACTCCCGAAGTAAGTATTGAAATAAAAGACAAAGCCCAGACGAAGGTTTAATAAATATATTACCGCAGTTGGTTTCATCGGAGTAATCCCCACAATCGTTGTCCCCGTCACAGAACCAGGACAAAGAGATGCACTCGTTGGTACCGTGGCACAAAGTCTTGTTCTCATGCTCGTCACAAAGAGGCTCGCAGCTTACTTCATCCTCGCTTTCAGGACAATCCACTATGAGGTTGCAGCGTTTCGCTAATGAAATGCATAGGCAAGACACCTGTGGAAAAACTGAGCCGTATAGACCAACAAACAAAATTATGACTTATTAATAAATCGTTTCCAACATCAATAGATTTGGCTCACCTGACAAAAATATTCGTCCTTGGTACATTGTTCGTGACATTTACTTCCATGTGTATCGTCATCTTCAGCGGCCACGTAGGTCTGCTTGAATGGACTTCGACCGTCTGTGTATCAAACGTTTCTTATCTTAGAGAACCATACAAACTTTTTACAGAAATAATGTTGCAGTATCTTATCACTATTATATATATATATATATACAACTGAATGCAAAATTGAATCAATTTTGGGTAATATTATCGTATCCTATTTCATAATAACATTAACTTTAACTCACAGTGCCAAGCATCAACTCTGGTGTGTACATTATTCGGGCGGTAGCCGACGGTCTGGATGATGCCTTGTATGCCAGGGGTGAACGGTGGCTGTACAGGTGGTACACGTCCGATGGCTGACCTTGGGTCTGCGACATCTACTGACGCGTTCCCTGGTCGAGATGTAGGTACTGGTGGCGCTTCATCAGCATTAACTGTTGTAAAATTAAATGTTAAAGTCAACATTAATATTTACTGCTATACAAATAAGTATGTCTGAATTTTGTTATCTAATAATTAACTCCAGTTACAGATTGGTCACTTCAGAAATCTTAGAGCCAGACGGTGGAGTATGATCCAGATTCTTTCAGTAGCAAACCTATCCCTGTCTAGTAGTAGGATACTTGTGGGACAATATGTAGTGAAATAATACTCGATAAAATAATACGCATGCATATAGAAATACTACAAATATTATTCTTACCACACAGCCACAGGAATATAAAGGTAAGGTAAACGGCGAGCGGCGCCGGCATTTTGCTTCTGGTCCGATTATTTGTAGCTGGGTACTGCGCTGCACAAGGTGAGCTTAGGTCACCCGCGCGACAGCAGCGCTAGCAGTTGACGCGCTCCGAGGAAGAAGCATGACGCACTTGTGGGTTCAACAGGCAACCCGGTGTCCCTAGTGAAATACGTACTTGAACACAATGGAACAATATGACATACAGATTATAATACGAAAAAACATGTTATGAAGCGTAAAGTGAATTTCAAAAAATGTTCTGCTTTATGCCTAAGCACGACTAGCATTTTAGCAAGCAGTTCGTTTTATTTTGAATGGTGTCTGAACCTCAAAGACGTATGCATAATATCTATAGCAAACTATGAACACATCAGGTTTGTAAGGATAGAGGTATTTGGCACTCGGTGCTTTCTGCCGATCCCATTACGCCCCTGGCGTGATGGTTGAAATAACAATAATAATAAATAAGTTAGTGCTCGTTTAACAAAACGCATGCCTGCATTGAGGAACTGGGAAACGCAGGAAAAAAGCACTCGCCGCCTGCAGCAGCCCGTGCTTTTCGTAGTTTGATAGCCAAGCAAGTCGTTTTGATCTCGCACTAACCAATAAGGCTTCAGATCAAAAGACCATGCTCACCAAAGACCAGAGTAAAGATAGAGCATGCAGGCCGTTGCACCTCTACCGAACCACCGTCAGTAACCGTATGTATCTGCACTTAGAATGCACCACCACCACCT
>DWDX01005453.1:0-10515 GCA_018245675.1 Agara michaeli | reverse complement strand
TTCTGTGTGCGTGCGTGTGTGGGTATGTGTGTATGTATGTAACGGATAGGCTCCAAAACTACTGGACCGATTTCAAAAAATCTTTCACCATTTGAATGCTAAATTATCTCTGATCAACATAGGCTATACTTATTAATTACAGGAAAAAATAAGGGTCCTTACTAAAACCGACAAAAGCAGAGAAGCTTTCGTCGGGGTTGATGACGACCGATGTCGATTTCCACCGTGACCTCCAATTAGAGTCAATAGCTCAGTTCTTTAAGGAGTTAGCCAAGTGCTATTTCGAGAAGAACGATTCTCATTCAAACGATCTTATCCGTAAAAAAGTTATATACTCTCAGCGTCCGCCGAGCGTAGTAGCTCCCTTCAGGAGAACAAGGTCCGTCCAAGGTAAAGGTACATCCTAGATGACCCCGATGACGATATCACCATTGCGAACAAAACCCCTCCGAAGGACTCATCTCCCTCCCAGATACTACACAACAATCCCACATTGCTCATACACTGACCCCGCCGGGGAGGTCGTCGACCCGCGTACTATACGGCAGGCGTGCGGAACATCCGCACGACCGTCCGTTTCCATCCGTTGTAGCATAGGTAGACACATCGTGCGTCGCTCTGAGCCGAGGTTCGAGCCTCGCAAGAGGCACCCTCGGAACGAACGCACAGCCCATCGTCCTCTTCTTCGCGGGGTGGAGATGCGTACTTAGGCCACGGTTCACCGGGTGCTGAGTCTCACTCCTACCCCATTCCCACCTCCTTCATTCTGGCTGAGCCACTCTGGCACGCCACAAAGTCAGGGTGAAACTGTAGAGGCCACTAAGGTCAACATCAAAATGTCAATTAGAAAAAAAATCCGATGAATACTCAAATACTCATAGAAAAAATATATGTACCTATACATATAATTCCCATTAAGATACCAATTGTGAATTTGATGTGTTCATAATAGGAAATGGTGCATTTGTTGGAATTTTCAAAACCACTATGAGATTCCCAACACGGTTTAATGACTGTTATATAACGACAACGGCCAAGTCCGAGTACTAAAGAAGCTACTGCAGTTTTTCACTAGCGGTAACCCACAATAGGACCGAGCTAGCATTGCTTGTTCTACTTTACAAATGCTTAGCACGCTTAGCGCTTCATTTAAGAAATATTCTATCATTTTCTCTTTGTTCTCATAAACATTCTCAAGTTAACGTCAAATAATTTAAATTTCTTTTACGTTTAAAACCATAAAAACTCACGGAATTTCTGAAAGGGGCTTAAACATAAATCTGAAACCCAACAATCTGATCTTTGGTCTTTTGAATATTACTGAAAATAAGGTTTTGCTTTGATTAAAATAGATAGTATATTTATGGGGTCGACACATAGCGACTTGAATTTGAAAAGTTTGATTTTATTTATTTAACAGTTTTAGTACACTGGAAATTTTACAGAAACAAACATATTATGAATTTATCTTGGCCACTTAAGGTTTTCTTCGAAATGTTGGCTCTAATAAATATCTGGAGATGAAAGTATCATGGAATAGATGAGAAAAGGATTTTTAATGACAATCTAACCGTCCGAAAAGAATCTATCGCTCGTTTAATTATTTAACGAATCAATACTACACGGAAACTATCAACATGATTTTTTTTACTATCGTACAGTCGAAAACGTTCCAAAAAGTTCTCATTTTTTTTTCTTTTTTTACCTATATAGTTACCGTTTGCCGTTTATTAATCTTTATCATAGTACCAAAAAGAATATATGTAATCCATTACTTTTAGAAAAGTAATAGCACTTCTCAAATACAAATACTGTTGTTGTATTTGTAAATGTTCGTAAGTAGTTATACGTAGACAATGTATGTATGTAGTTACAGACTAACCAAAACGATTATATTATGGTAGTGAAAAATTGAGGTGTAACGTGACTGGCGTTGGAATAAGTTTCATACGATACCGACTGATTCATACATCTGGGTTAATTTACGAAAACGTAAACCAAACCAACCAAAGTATACGATTATGTACAGTAACGTAATAATAGTAAACGTAGATTTTGAGTGTGTTTGATGTACCATGGCATCCATACATCTAATCCGTTAATATTATTAATATTTTTATTAAATGTCCGTCTGTTACGATAATAAATGTCGAGGTTAACTATATATTGGAACTGATTTTCAGCATCGCTTGTAATTGATTGCCGTATCCCTCTTTCCCAAAAGGATAGGTCGTATTTCCTGGGGTACGAAAAAATGATCAGAACATTTCTTGAAAATAAGGTAGTGACGTTTTCCAGAATAGATATTAATCGTTTGTTTTTGTTATAGGTTATTGGTAAAATAAAGAGTTGCTGTTAGCTATACTAAGAGACCAATGTTCCGCAGTATGGCTACAAAAAAAAATTGGTTTATCTTTGAGATAAAAAAAACAGTTTCCAGCAACAGTACGACAATTTTTTTTCTTTTATTATGTACTAGTTTTTGCCCGCGACTTCGTCCCGTGCATATATTATTATACAAATGTTATTATGCATATAAACCTTCCTCTTCAATCACTCTATTAAAAAATCCGCATCAAAATCTGTTGCGTAGTTTTAAAGATTTAAGCATACATAGGGACATAGGGACAGAGAAAACGACTTTGTTTTATACTATGTAGTGAAGCATATGTTATTGTTGCGATAATTTTCGGATTTTTTACATAGGATCTCTATAGCAAAGAAGGAATTATCGCGCGTAAATAGCAGTATTAGTCAACCGTCGACAACGTTACACCATCCACACAGCGAACCGTGTTCATGATCTACCTACTTTATTTTGTCGGGTTATACCACGTGATAGCTGAAGGGAATAATATTGAGCGGTGTACAGATTCAGAGATAAATCGTGAAACTTAGTTTGATTGCCTATTACAGTTACACAATGCGAATCAGTCGTTAGAAGTTTACACGAAGTTCGGATTGTACTGGTAACCGGCAAAGTTGTGAAGGTAAATCTGAGTAGCGAGTACATCTATGTATATATTCATTCCTCTCTCTGTCTATTGTAGATATCATGGGTTTCGGTTTGATTCGCATCAGAACAAATGTTATCATCACACAAATGTTTGTTCTGAGAGGGAATCGAACCCACGACCACCGGTTTTGCAGTGAAGGTCTCAAACCACGAGACCAGTCAATTCTTTCCAAACGCAATATTTTAAGAGCATACTTTATTCAAATGAATATAAATAAATTCCATTTATCCAACTGTCATCTTATCCAAAAAAACTGGTCGCAGATGCGACCGCCCCATTGATCAGACACAGAAATATTAATGTCACAAAATGAATTGGACTCATGTTTCAATCTACACATATAAATTGAAGTGTCTGTCTGTGATCTCATAACAACTGTGTTTTACTACTGTGTGTTGTTTACAAGATACTAAAACAGAAACTTTTTAAATTCTTGTCCGTCTGCCTATCTTTCCGTTTGTTCAGGTTAATCTCGAGAACGGCTGAACCGATTTTAATGGGATTTTCTCTGGAAGCTAGAGGAGGCTATAGAGCATCATATAGGCTACTTTTATCCCTTTGTATGGCATGGTGGAAGGGTTATAATTACACGTCACATGTAATCCAAAGTATGAAAACAAGTCCAACAGACAGACTGAAAACAGTCCAAGACTCCATACAGAACATGCGGATACCGTTTTAATACTGGAACACAAATTTTTATTCTCGCACAGATAATATCATCGGGATAAGCAAAATCAAACAAAATATGCGGCATGTTTTATAGATATAAAAAGTACCAATTTAAAAAAATAAGTGACATGTTAAAAAATAGTGAGGATAAAAAGAACCTGTAAAAAGTCACAATGTTTTCGCGAACTATTGTACGTTACAATTATTTTTTTTTCGACGGATTACCAGGGCAGTAGCAAGATTTAGGGCTAACTTTGGCCGATATTTCCTGCGTACCACCACCGGGACCACCGCCTCCACCGCCTCCACCACCTCCACCGGCTGCAGTTCTCTCCTGCACCACCTGCCTCATTTCATTCATCAGACCGTTAATTTGCTCCGTCAACTGACCAACCGTTGTACACATTTGCTCCAGTGCGCCCACAGAAGGCAGCCCACCCACAACGCGCTTCGCATTGTCACCTGACACTTTGTCCGACGAAGAACATTGGGATGGACAGCGCGGTACGCCAAGACACGGATCGGGCGTGCGTTGTGGCGGGTAAGGTACCACCATCAGGGAAACGGGGGGCTCCCGTCCCTTCGTGCGACTACTGTCTTTACAGCTCTTTCCGCACGCGCCCAATTGACACGCTCCGTATAGATTAAATATCGACGTTTGGTTCATCTTGTTCGGCGCGGCCACGTTGATCGGACACCTCGCGTTGCCGCACGTGGGCGGATTGTTCGCCGGACATTCCATGTTCGTGCAACTGAACGGCTCGTCAGCACGACTCTCCTTAGGCATTGACGACTTGCAATCGGGACACGGACAGTTGACTTTAATGATTCCCGCCTTTATGTCTTTTATTTTGCCGGGTGTGTAGTTTAGGCAGCGGTAGTGTATCCAACAAGCGCACGCCCCCTGACATTTCAGTCCGTTCCTCTGCTTGACCGGCGCTAGACATATCTTGCATGCATTCTTCACTTTCTTACATTTTGGCATTCTGGACTCATTATCTATTTACACTGGCGATCGTCAAGCATGGTTGAGGCCTTTCGGGATTCGGTCGAAATTTTATAAGCAATGCCACATTTTACGTTTTTTTTTTGTTGATAATAAACGTTTCTTCATCTGACACAATGTCAAATCCGGTAGGCTGTGTCTAATTTCTTCTTAATTTCCAAACAAGAAGAGTATGATATGAATGACGCAAACTCATTGTGAATTAAAAACGCATGAAGAGAACTGGATAACTCAACTCACTGTTGCAATATTTTAATATTACTCTCCTCTCGTCCGGAGTGACGGGTTGGAGCCATTTAGTTTCGATTTATCTAACGACGTTCTATGGCTATATGTTAGTGTATGTTTAAGTATGTATTTAGTAATGTAATGTATTGATATTTACAGTAATACCGTTTTGGGTCAACACGAGATATAGAAAACAAAGACAATATTCTTTTTTTTATTATTATTGCTTATTTTCAAAGGCTTTAATCGCCTTAAACATTAAGTCCTGCAGCAGGTTGGAGAGTTGACCGACGGTGTCACACATATGCTCGATGGTTTTAAAAAGCAACTCCTGATTTTGGACATTCGATATTCCAGTACACGATGAAGAACAAGGGCCTTGGATAGAAGATTTTCCTGAAATTTTTGATATTTGTTATACAGAAGACCCGGGACCTCTCGTTTCAAAAATCAACCGATTATTTAATATAGTTACAAAACGTTTATAATTGACTCACTGTTCATTACAAAGTTCAATGGTTATAAGATATATCTGTATTAATTGGTCTTATTTTGAAACTTTGAATGTATATTTTTTTATTATATAAGTATATATAAACCCATCGTTGAGTTTGTTGAACGAATCCAGCGCTATCCGGGAGATTAAAGCTCCAGGAAGAAGTGGCATCTTCTTGTGTCAGAGGCCAAGACACACTGAGTCGTCGAGCCATCTTAGTAAGTATACCAACCCATCAACCAAACTATCCTTTTGATAAAACTGAAGCGTAGTGATTTGCCATCTAAGTCATACATTTCGGCAATTCGTTCAATTACATAGCAGATGATTGCTTGATACGTGGTATTAAATATTAATGAAAATAGATTATTTGTAAAATTCCAGCAGACTATAGTTATGATGCGGAAATAAAATAAATCACCTAAATCAAATGATTTGGCTGGAATCATCGAAGAGGACTGCGATCTTTGCGGGGAGTAAGGTTCGTCTGGAACACCATCCTGCGGAGGTATTTTAGGACAATGCATAGGGCAAGGTGGACAAGCGTGTGTTTTTAGAGGTGAATCTGGTATTCTTGGAGGCGAAGCAGTTCTTTTTAGTAGTGACGCAAGTCTTCTTGAAGGTGCAGCTGGTCCACGTGGTGGCGAACAGGGTATATTAGGCAACGAATTTTTTCTCGATGACGCAGGACACGTGGATAATTTACAGCCCTTCTGAGAAATTAGCGGAGATTCAGGTGTTAGTGGATGTTCATGTTCCGGTTTAAGTGAAGTTAAGAAACGAGGTTCAACTTGGGGAATTGGTTTCTGTTTTGTCGGACAGTCAGACAGCCCACAACTTTTTTGACATTGGCAACTTATCATATTTGTCGCTGGGGATTTTTGATTTGTGCATGGAGGTTTTGACAACACGTCCTTTCCCTCTGATGTAGTACATTCCGGACATGGACAGCTTACTTTTATTATCCTCGCTTTTATATTACAAATTTTTTCAGGGGCGTAATTAAGGCACTTGTAGTGTGCCCATTTTTTACAAGCACCTTGACATTGTAACCCATTTTTTTTACTAACACTTTGATAACAAATTTTACAAGGATTTTTCACTTTACCACAATTCATGGTGGTGGTGTTTCAGATGTTTTTTTGAAAAAAATAAACATTTTTATAAGCAGTGGCGTAATTCGCGGGCTACATTTTTATTTTCGTTATTTTTGAAATAAACATTACATACTGGGTGACATGACTCGATGTCAGATTATGCATGTTTAGATAAAGTTTGAAGGCTATGTTATACATTAGTTTAACTGTAAAATAGAGCTCATAAATGAGTTTTCGTTGTAACTAACAGTAAAAAATATTATACAACATATTCAAAAGCTTTTTATTAATTACCATTGAAGTATAACTAACAGATTTTATGGAAGACATTATATTGTACAATTTATAAACGTGAAGGTAATGTCAAATGTATCTAAACCGCGATATGACATTAACTGTCACTGTCAGATGTGTTACTAAAATAGTCTTAGTGTTAGGTTATGTATGGTGATAGTAAAAGTACAAAATAGTTATCCAGAATGCCGTTCATGAAAGGAAAAGCACCTATCCGCCGCACATTAGAATATCTAAAAGCAGGCAAGCTAGTTTTTAAAGACAAAATAAGAATATTCTCGGTTGCATACAACATTGTTGGGCAAAACAACAGAGGCGCTCAGGAGTTCGTTTTCTGGTACTTACCACAGATACAGTACAAAAATCCCGATGTACAAGTCGCTACGTTGAAAAATCTAACACCCTCTCCGTTTATTAAGTGTTATTTCGATGATGGCAGACAAATTTTGGTGGACATAGACAATAAATCGAAAGAAGACATCTTGAAACATTTGCTTAACACGGTTGGGAAAAGCAAGGAGGTTCTAGAATCAGAGGCAATTGCAGCAGAGAAGAAGGATAATCCGGCTAATTTCGGCGTTGGTTGTGAGCGTGCGTGCATATGTGAAGTGTATGGACAAGTGCCATGTTCCGGGGTGGTACCATTACCGAAATTTATGCGCGGGAAATATAAAAATCGAGTGGATTAATTTAAATATGGAATAATATTATAGTTTAGTGTCAAATAGTAGTTTAAGATCTGTCGATATGGAATAAATTTTAAGAATGTAATTCTTGATTTGTTTACTTATTTTTTCATAAATAGTATACTTGTGATAGGCCATAGCTCACGCTTCTCTAAGAGTCAGGGCTCATTATTATTATTATTATAAACTATAACTAATAACTCATTATTATTATTATTATAAAACATGCTAGGTCAGGTTCAACATACTGACAATACAATCATGGCATTCATTCACATCTCACGTTTGAAGTAGCCAACGGTCTCACACAGGGGTCACACACCTAAGCAAATTTTATATACTTTATAACTAAGGTGTGGAGGTTTCCTCGTGATGTTTTCACGACGGCTATAATTACTTGGTGGAGTTCACATATCTCGGAGAACATTATGATGAATCTAAGGCATTCTTCACCATTACTGTAAGTGATGAAGACTTTAAAACTGCATACACCTTTTTGAAAATTGGCTTCATGCCAAGTTTTAATACTGCAGACCGTTGGGAGTGTGAGACTATAATCTAAAAATAAATAAAGGTAATATACTTTGCAAATATATATTTTAATCTCATATAAACAGTTTGGTTTTTTTAAAAGTTTAAAAAATTGGCCAAATCATTGCACATTTATAACGGGACAAAAGTAATTTTACACAGTATATGGGAAACAATGTTAGGCTGTTTACTGAAACATAGACAATTTCCTACATCTTACAATATAATGATCATTTCTATTTTGAGCACAATTTAAATATAACCATCTGATCCTAAATCACACAGTAACGGAAACTGGATATCTAGTGACCTAAATATCATGTGAATTTTAAAATGTACAGTTTTACACCCAAATAGAGTAACTACTCTTGTTCATCGGACATCTGTCCTCGATGGAATCAAACCCAAAACCCCGGCGCAAGCTAACTAGCCACTAGACGAAAAGGTCAGTTATGTTAATATTAATAAATATTAATATCTTTGCTTAGTTAGTTTATAGTTTTGTGATGAATGTATTTCAATTGATACTGAAGCAATGTGGTATTATGTGTATTGGGCATCTCGTTTAGCAAAATGTTTGTGTTGCAATAATCCAAAGTTGTCACATTTTGCAATTTTACCAGGAGTTTGAAGGTCAAAAAATAAACTCTTAATTTAGGTGTGCCGTAATTACTAACACATACAAAAGGAACCTTTGAAATGATGTCCTTTTATAGCAAGTGCCATTAACGCAGCAGTGATATAATGCATATTGTCAAATGCATTGAACGTTCTGGAGTTGTTATGGAAAAATAACTCATCGTCCACCTCTTTCCCCCGAGGGCAAGTGTGGAAGAAAATCCAGGGACATTGTGTACTATTCTCTATGTCCTGAAAAATGACATATTTTAAAATACAAAATTCTTTAAACACATTAATGCACATTGTAAATTCTACAAACTATGTGAATGGATTAGGTTTCTGACCTGGCAACATTTTTTCTTCTTAATAAATAGTAAATGTGCATGGATCTATCACAAGTGGCTGCAGCCGGCCAAAGACACTATAAATAACCTCAAATAAGACTGTGTGTAGAATGATTTTAATTATCTGTATTGATTGTGGATATTCGAAACATGTCATTGACTCACTACGACTGAAATGAAGGGAATCCAATTATGGAGAGTCAACCATTTTTTTTTCCAGCCATCTATTTTGCAGGTTTATTTAGAGATACTGAAACATCTGTGTCCGGATGTGTACTTACTGGTACAGTACTTAAATAAGTAAGTGCCTACATTAATTAATTGCTGGACGGTCGAAATGACACTTGTATACAAGTCTAGAAAAAAATCTACATACGTTCACGCAGAACTTAAATTCCTTGTGTTTCTTAGCGCTAGTGGGTCCAGATATGATCACACTGGAATCCTTGAGTAAGTCCTGTTTTCCCTTGCATTCTTTGCATTCCGTTTGAGATTGAGACGTCATATCCTCACTGGCTTTGAACAGTAGCGGGCTCACGGGACATTTCTGAAACGTAATGGTAACTCGATCGAGAGTCTGGACTACGGGTGGTTAAGCTAGTTCCAAAACTTTGTGTTTACTATAATTAAGCAGTAAGTTGTAACGCGAAGATCTGGTGGACAAATTTTAAATCATACTGTACTTTCACGACACCTTTCAACCAGTATCAACTGAAATCAGCCTCTCTGATTTCCCAGTCAGAAAGATTTTATTTTTCTTGTTATTTAAAAAAAAATGCTATAAAAAGTTATATTAACGATATCAAAATTAATTAATCGTCTCGCATCGCAAGTTTATTGCCATTTCAAACAATAATCATCCAACAGAGTAGGATTATTGATTAGATTAACATTTTTGGTAATGGCAACATTAATAGGTAGATGCCCAGATGTATCTAATACTTAATGGCCCGGACACGAACGTCACGTTTCTTTAAATAGCACGTTCGAATTAAATGATTGTATAAATGACACAAAAAGTTATTGCCGAAACAAATGTACCGGACCTTTTTGGGGTTCGGTCAATAATTTATAAAATACAGTAGAAAGGCTGACCATACCGCGATAAGAACGTACGAGGGTATACCTAATTCAAATAAATAAAAGAAAAAATAAACACTTTTTAAATTACAGCGTCTACGATCTCTTTGTGCTTTCTGCAACCAAATTACCAGCACGGGCCGTTACTAAGATATTTATTGGTTTTAGTTTCTTTCAATTGTCTTTCTCTAATCATCTTAGCCTTACAAATACACTTGGTGTCACTCATAACGTCACCGGTCAGTTCCACTGGTGACCTCAGACTAATCTGCATAATGCCGAGAAAGGCCACCAAGAAGGTTTACATAGGAAACATTCCTTCTACCCAGTGTCTCTTTCAAAGCACCGCAGTAGCTTGGACGGCGCCCAACCGATCCCCCCCCCCCCCCCCCCCCCCCCCCCCCCCCCCTCCCCCCAACAACCCTCTCCCCACCCCACACCCC
>DWDX01005452.1:0-10516 GCA_018245675.1 Agara michaeli | reverse complement strand
ATAGTCGCACGTACATACAATCGTAAGCAATAGTGTTTGTGCTTATGTTTAGCTATTATGTTTCCGACTGTACTCTACAGTTTGATTACTGTTTATACAAAGCTCACAAAAACTTTCCATTATTAAGCTTCGCGGAGTTTGAATTAGACATCAACGTATACCCAACATCCGTCGGTTTTTGTGCTAAATGTAATTTTGCGGACGAACGCGTGCGTTTTGTATAATTTATAGCCGAAAAACTGGTATTGTCTATTGGGATGCATGTTTCACGCTTTATATCCATTCGAGAGCCACGTGCTATTCACCCAGTAAATATAGCGTTTGTTTGAAAAATTTTTTTCAAGATAAGTACAAGGCGTTGGTCACTGTTTGGTACATTTCATATGCAGTAATTTTTTTATTATTTTCATTTGAGTAGTCTGTGGTTTATGCGTTGTCGCTATCGTAAAACAACGTATAATCGACGTAATAAAGGAAAAACAGGCTTATAATTTCTATTGAGTAGAACACAAAGCGACAGCAACGCCTTCATCGTCAATCCGCCGATATGCGAATACTCGTACATCTGCTGGTATCTTTTATCGTATTTAAATAACAAAAAGCAAAAAGTACGCGCGTGTTGTGACTACCGACGTTCAAAAATATGTACATCTACATAATGTATGTACATGACATCCATTGAAAGTGAATCTGATGTAAATATACGCCACGCTCTTTTTGCGTTTCTGCATTTATTATAAATGTAGCTGGGAGACAAAATTTCATTTTATATGCGGCCAAAATTGGCAACGTACATATATTTGAAAGTTGAAATCAATTTTGCGAGAAATCACGGATAAGTAAGTCGGCAAAATTGAAGTCACGTTATTTAACTGTAACGATTTTGAGTTATTTTCGCATTTTTGTGGCTTAGTTACACTTCTGTTATCGGCTACGATTATATAGGTAGATTATTTATTGTAACTTTTACGGCTAATTACATCTATTAAAATTTCATTTAAATAAATCCGTGCAAAAATTATATAAGTTACATCTATTTGTAGCTGAATATATCCGCAGATGATTTAAATAAGTATCAATTTACTAACTTAGGTCACACGGGTTAATTAAGTAGAGAAATTCAGGTTTACAGTATATTAACTACTTGCCGACTGTAAATAACCTCAGGAACTTTTCGTAACACCTACGGTTGCTCGGGAACTTGCTACATTCAATAACTTTCCACGAAACGTTCAAGGCGATCGATTACGTAGTCAACCACGGATCACTTGCACCTCGCGAACTTGCTTTATCTCACTGAATGCTCTGCAAAATGAAATTGCGATTGCAACAGATGCAGTTTCTAAGTGTTTTTGCTTACTTCGATTTCGTTCCTGAGAAAGTACGGAGTCTATCAGGTCAAGAATAATAGTGCCCGTCTGTTGTAGATTAGTCTACAGAAACAGTTACCATACTCTATGAATGTATCTTATAGGTTAATTTAAACGTGTCCACAAATAGAGAAACAATACAATTTAGACTTGCCATACTGTAGATAGTGCATGGTGGTTGTGACCAGGTGCGAACAATAGTTACTCAGCACCAAGAGTGCTTCCAATATCAACAAATTTCCTCAACTATAAAACAAATAAAATAAGGTAGGTATATACTTAGCTTTCAAATTAGGAAATGCAAACTGCCAATAATGCGTATACTTTTCCTTGAGAGGTATTGTTGACTCCAGAAATAAGTATACCGACGTATATAATTTATGTATTCCCATTGCCGTGCCACTACTCAGTAATACTACATATATACATAATAAGGCTTGATAACGGATTGTCTCTGTCTTGTTTTACATCTAACAATGTAGCCAATTGATTGCAGGTACAATTTCAATCCTGCTTGATGTAGGTACAAGCACATTCATATGTTGCAATTCTGCCCCGTTATCATAAATCATTCATTCATCGATTAAAATCTTGTATAAAATATAGTAAGCATAAGATAAGTTGTAAGATATTAAATGAATCTAAATCTTTATGCTCGATATGGTTATCCTCAAATCCATTTAGTCCTTTATGACACTTTATATACAATATGTGATATAAAATACTTTGTATTTGAATATAGATAAAACCAGTTGTTCATTAACTCGCACAAATATAAGAGTCTGATAAATTTTGGGATATCTCGCTGCCATTGCAACGGCAATGGACTAACAAATGTTTAATGTGTTTGTTTTCCCCGACGTGTAGGCGAGAGTAATTCGAATCGGATTAGCATGTTGGCTTATTATAAACAAAGTTACAGCTTAATAATACGGACAGAGGATAACAGCGCGTTAAATTATCTCCTATACGTAAGGTCATTGGACGATAGTGCGTGACACATATTTGTAGATCTATTTTTGCTGGATCAAATAATATTTAGAAGATTTATGTAGGCTACCAACAGTTTGGTGGAAATCAATAAAATGTTCGAATTTTAAATAATTTGGTGTCACTAGGTACTTCGCCATTATTGCGTTCTAATTATTTATCAGCTTGTGGCGAAGACGCTGTTCGAATTAAGCTCCCAGAGACAAAAAAAAAATTAAGTTATCTCTGGTTAAAGTTATTAAAGCAAGGCTTGAATCTTGTTTTAGATAATATACCTACTCGTATATACGTTTGTGGATACCACAGACCACATAATACATTAATTCGTATTGTTTGCATCCAGGTCCGATGGCTCCATTAAATATATTCATAAAAGGATCCGTTATTTGTATATGGATATTTCAATGAAGAAACTTCATAATGTTTTTGTTAATCTAATTCAAAGTGAAATAGTTAAACGGATCATAAAACCACCTATGTGTATTACATTTTATTTGTTAAAATGGTCACGTGGTCTACACGGACGTACATTCTTCTGACGATAAAAATAATCATCAGATTAAGTAATCATTAGATTAGCATGTTAATCGTTCATGGCCTACATTTATGATTTATAACATATTCGATAATAAAGGAAATGACAATAAATTCCTTCCTAGTCGAAATAATAATAAAAAATGAGCCTTCGCGAGATGCTTGGCTGATATGAAACATGAAAATTGAAGGGTTGCTGAGAGAAATCAATAAATAATTATGGAGTATAATAAACAAAACCAGTCTCAGTAATAAATACTGGTTATGTACACAAGGGAGTAGAGAGCGGCGGCGGAGAGGACACGTGACGGCACACGGAGCGTCATACCATTTGCCGTGGCGGCATACAAGCCTGTCTAACCCCCAAGGCCCGCCAACAGATATTTCATATCAATAACCGACCGTTATAATTTTTTTAATTAGCAAAATTTTAGGTAATTGGCTAAAAATCCTACTATTTTTTCAGGTCAGCAGTATACAGCGACCGTGCAAGGACATGCCGCTTGAGCAGGTACAATCAGAAAGACGGCATGAGACTATTGTACGATCCCGATTTCGACTACTACGAGAATCTAATGCGTAAGTGTAGTTTCATTTCATATACCTCAAATAAATTTTGAAAATACGGCACGGCTACACGGAAAGATATTGACTAAATAAGTATTAAGTATCTAAGAAAATCTAACGCATTTCGTGTTAGTGTGGCGAAATGAATAACAGAATATTTTTGATGATTCGGTTTGAATTTGAATAAAATATAAAATATTTTACTGTAAGTGATACATTCTAGAATCAGTTATAACTTTTCGAAATAGTGATATAATAATTAGAAGCGTTACGATTTCTTGCACGGAATATCATATCATTCAGGGCTCTTTTAAGCAGTAAACAGATTGAATACAGCGGTTTTGAAATATTTACTTAATTTTAAATAGCCAATACCAATTTGCATAGCATTATATCGAGGTCATTGACCTTTATCGATAAGAAAGTGTTAATGTAAGTTGTATAGAATGATGTATGTACAGTTATTTGTGTTTTTAGTTTATTGTCTCCGTACTCATGTTGCTAGTCCTTTCAACAAACACATGAAATATTTCCTGATGGCTGTTATCTATACATTGTTAAACACGCGTTCCAGTAAATAAAAAAAAGAATATTATTTTAACTAAAAGTCTTGACACGCTATTTTGATAAAAATTACATGTTACAAATAACTCAAGTTAATCTAATCGAAGCGCGGATTCTAAGCCTACGTCACACACGCGTAATCCGAGAATAAAGGATGCACTCAATAAATACATGACAGTGCGCAAGAGAGAGGTATTAGTACGTTAGTTGTAAACCACAAGTGGCCAATTGTCCTAATGTACCGAATAAAGCGACATTGACATCCTACGTTTTGCAAATAGACCCGTTTTATTGGGAATGAAAATCATCATTTATAAATGCGAAGCAGAAAGAAAAATTCACTTCATTTTACATACAAACAAGTAAGTACTTGTTATGAAGTCGAGTTTTAATAGGGTTATTACACTCGTGTGTGTAAAAACATGTTTTCGTGAATAACGAAAAATACCGTATTTGGGTGATTTTTTTTAATATAAGGTAATATGGCAAGGTTAACTGTTATTAGCTTCTGCCCGCGGCTTTGCTTGCGTGGACGACGAAAATCAAACGTTAATTGCAAAAATGTGTTAGTCTGATATAAAGCGTAATTGAACTGTAAAGTTTCATTAGCATTCGTTTAGCCGTTAGAATAACAAAAAGAGGTTCATCCAGACTAACTATCATGTTTATAATATTATGTAGTAGGATTACACAATTAAGTAATGCACAGTTTGCTATAATAAAATTATAAAGATTTATTATAATTTATTTAACGTTCATTAAAATACAATATAATGTGGACTGTGGACTCTTACAATAACACTCAAACTGGTCAACTAACTTTACTATAGGTACATACAGTAATTTGTGTTACATTTTTTATTTGCTCTACATATTCGTGCCATTGGAAAGGCGAGCTTGTTAACAGATAATCCCGTTATCAACACGTTTACATAATTATACAGCTAATATACACTTATATAATTATATTTGATTTTTATATGTTTAACTTGAATTTGATTTTTCTTTTGTGCCCCAATACGCATAAATGTCAGACCGGTGACGACCTACCTGTATTAAATGAATGAATGAATGAATATATCCGTGAATAATGACCATGCCTTTTTGTAAACGTAAACTGCCTATCATATTACTTCGAGTAAAAAATTAAAGTTTTCGGATATTTTATCTTATCAAGATTTTTTTTATGATTTGATAAGAATGATTGATTTTTGCACCCTACGGATCAGGATGGATCCAACAATACCGTTTCGTAAATTGTTTGTATTGAATTGAATTGATATGCCAATATTTGGGGATGCAGATCAGCTAGTAAGTGGTGAGGCCGATGCGGGCTCTGGGAGCGGGTCGCAACCGCCGTGGAGCCGTCCCACCACATCAGGTTCGATGCATGGTAGAAAAGCAAAATGAAATGTATATTTTCAAAAATGTAGTTGCATGCTATTTAGGATTTAGCTGCCAGGAGAGTGTTGGAGATGGAGTTTGTACTAGTTATAATTATTGTAGTTTGAAAAGTAAAGCTGCATGGTGTATTTCAGGGTTTTATTATTATAATTCACAGAAGCGAAATAAACGTTGAAAATATTATTTTCATTGAGAACGCATGAATAAATTTATATAATTGTTCGTCTTTGTTTTGATATCAATTAATTATGTTAATTTCACATAAATGTATATTTATGACTGTATTTAATAAAAATAGTAGGTGAAAGGTATTTTTTATAGATTAATGCAAATTATGTACTTATATAATAATTAAGATGCCCAAATGTCTTTGCTATGCTATTTATGAATAGATGTGATATATGAACTTTGATTTGTATTCTTAACTCTGCATGCTGTACGCTTGGTTTTAGTTATGTGTACAAATAATAGATATCTATATAGTAGTAAGTAGAATAATGATCGAGAAATTGTTTACATGTGCATGCTCTAGTATATTTTGATACCGTAACTGTTTCAATGTTTCAGTCCTTTACTAATACTATACTTTTTACTTCAAGGCGGAAGCAACGGCGGCGACCGAGACAGGTACCCGCCCGGCGTAGACCGCTACCCTGACGACGACCGGTATCCCGTAGACGATGACCGGTATAACAGTAGACCAGACCGGTACCCCGATGACCGGTATCCGGCCGGACCCGACTACCCTGAACGATATCCTAGTGACCGTTATCCTTCTGACAGATACCCAGCAGATCGATACCCCGCAGACCGGTATCCTGTGGACAGATATCCCGATGATAGATACCCTCCCGGTGTTGGTCCTGATCGTTACCCATCCGATCGATATCCCCCAGGATCAGATCGTTATCCTCCCGGTGTTGATAGATATCCACCCGGAGTAGATAGATATCCACCCGGAATAGATAGATACCCACCTGGAGTCGATAGATACCCACCCGGAGTAGATAGATACCCACCAGGAGTAGATAGATACCCCCCAGGCGTAGATCGATATCCTTCAAGTGTAGATAGGTATCCAGGTGGAAGGTATCCTGTAGACGGCGGGCGACCTCCATTATATGACTATTCTTCTAACGACATCGGCAGATATCCCGCAGACCGTTATCCTATTAGTAGATATCCTATTGATGTGTACCCAGAGAGGTACCCGGCGGAACGGTATCCAGCTGACAGATATCCGATTCGAGGTGGCGGAAGGTACCCGTCACGGCCTAGTTACAACCGCTATCCTGATAGATATGATCAGGACAGATACCCTGGCACGAGTGACTGGGGACGGTATCCGTCCAACCGATATCCCGTTGGAGTCAACAGGGACCCAATACCTCTGGGTGGAGACCGTTTCCCTGATCTCTATGACAAATATCCGCCGACCGGATCTTCATTTCCTGGTAAGCATGGATGGAGAAGTATTAAATATGTTCAAAATCTTATTGAATTTAGAATTTTATGACAAAAAATCACTTCCTCTTGTTATTGTTATGTTATTTATCTTTTGTACTACTCGTGAGCAGGCTCCGGGCGTGGCGGTTACTATGGCTCTGATTATGGCAGTGATCGATATCCAGACAGAGGAGTTCGGCCTAGCGCAGACAGGTACATATTTTGCAAAAGCGTATTTAGTAATATATTGAAAAGATTATGAGATATCTACTTATATTTCTGCTCAGATTTCCTGTAGAACCAAGACCGACTTTCGGAGTAAGGCGACCGGTTGAACGACCAGGTGGTTATCGCGGAGGTGGCTACCCTCCGCCTGCTTATGATAGACCTGTTGGTGAGTAAGATTATAAATACAATAATTATTTTATTTTATAGTTGAATATTTCACTTCTTCAACAGTTGTAGAAATACGTCAGTTCTGTAAGAATAGAGATATTTGGCACTCGGTGCTTTCTGCCTACCTCGTTAGGGACTTGACGTGATACTATTATATTAATAAAAATATCTTCACAAATGTTATGGTTAAAATAAAAAGAATATATTAATATTCTATTGTTGCTTTTCAGGAGGTTATGGTGGATACGATTCTGATGCTCCTGTTGGACCAGTCGGTGGTCCAGTGGGTAACGCAATTGGTCCGATTGGTGGTCCTGTTGGTGGCCCAATCGGTGGCCCAATTGGTGGAGCTATAGGCGGTCCCATTGGTAGACCACCGATCGGCCAACGGCCCTGGCAAGGCTCCCGGTGCGAGGAGGAAAGTTTTAGACAAGTTGGTCGACAACGCATGCAGAGGCGATTCGTGCGTCGTTTCACGACGGCTCAGTCCTTGGCACATTGCCAAAGAGAATGCATAGAAGCCCGTGACTTTATTTGTCGGTCGTTTAACTATAGGTATAGTTTTTTTAAAAAAATATTTTTCTGAATTTTCCGTGCACATTAATGAACGTATATTTTTATGTTGTATATATTTCCGTTATAGAGATGTTGGCTTCGGTGTCGAGCCACGAGACAATTGTGAACTGAGCGATCGCGACACTCGAGAGTTAGATGCTGCCAATCCAGCACATTTCGACAACACAGCTAATGAATACGATTTCTACGAGCGCGCTCTAGGAAGAATGGCCGATGACTGTTTAGATGGTGACATAAAAAAACGTTAAAATAAATAGTACTAACACGAAAATACATTTTATATAGTGACTCTTTGTTTCAAAGCAATTTTATTGCTACTTACCTATACTTAGACCATAACATAATTTGTTGACAGGAAGAGGATAACTATAAGGATTTTCTTTTTTGCCTTACGCGGGTCACGGACTAGCCAGTAGCATTTTGTAGATACAAAATTATTTACACAAGAATATCAACGATGCATTTATACATTTCTCTCTTTCTAGTATCACAAGTTTGTAACGAAGATGGTATGGAATTCACTCTTCGGCTTCCTGAAGGGTTTTATGGCAGAATGTATACATATGGTTTTTACGATCGCTGCTTCTTCCGTGGCAACGGTGGAGTTTCCAATGTACTACGAATCACAGGAGCCCACGGGTATCCTGAATGTGGTACGCAGAGGGTAAGTAAATGTAATACATTACACTTCAGTGCATTCGGCTCTGTACTGTGTAACTCAGACTGTTTAGTATTCACAAAAAGTGTCAATCTCCCATTGTTACATTAATATTTATATTATTTGCATTAGGTAATATAACTAAAAGTAAATAGTAATAAAAATAAATAAAAATAACTATACTAAATATAAAACAACGAGTCCAAACCGCTGTCTTGTGGAAGGGTACCCAAGAGACTGGCTGCGTTCCCTCTTTGGACGGCTAGGCTTGTCCAAAGTAAGCGCCAGCTCTAGGATCGCCTGTCACGTCAACCAAGCGCGATGATAAATCTTTATAAAAACGTCGCGCTTCAGGCCCCCACGGACCAAAGGTCTCAATTGCAAACGGCACAAATATGTAACTCTCTTTTGTGTCCAAAAGTATAAACATTTTTGATTACAGTATGGTGATACCATGACCAACATCGTGGTAGTCCAGTTTAGCGACAATGTACAAACATCGCGAGACAAGCGCTTCAACTTGACTTGCTTGTTCAGAGGACCAGCCGAAGCAGTAGTTACATCAAATTACATAGGAGCCGGGTGAGATTTCGGTTTCATTCAATGTACATATTTATTTGAAAAGCGTTTGTAATTGAATATTTTCATAAGATCATCGAACAGCAGTTAGCACAAATTAGCTACAAAGTTCACTTTTCAAATAAATATGTTGTACTCTATTGGTTTGTATTCTTTTTGATGTTGTTGCAGGATTAACAGTTAACAGATTGTTGTGTGACTTGTTATTTTCCATGTATTGTGAGTGACTGTTCCATTGACTTTTAATCATTCGGGTTTGTAAAATTAAAATTGTAACGTGTTTTGATTGAGCAATTTGAGTTTGAGTAACAACTCTCTGTACTGCGGGTTAGTTATGTATGCAAGTGTTGTTTTCTTTTTGATTGTGTACTTTTTATGTACCTACTTGTTTGTTGATTTTGTCATCTTTTATATTGTTCCGATATATTAACAGAGGTTTTAGGATATTGACTTTCATTTTATTATATCGAGTGCTGTTATTTCACTAACAGCTACTAACTACAGACTTTGAATGAAGTCACAACTCGTTAAGCAACAATCATGTGGCATTGTAAAATGTATTATTAATCTTAAAAACGCCTTGTTTCCGTAAATTATGTGTTTCATTCAAAGTCACCAAACTTGATTAAGCAACCTTAACGTCGAAATTAACAGTAGCCTCGGCTATAACTTGGTTGACAGGTCCGGCAGCCCCATACCGATTGAGTATTTGCCGGAAGAAAGCTCACTTAACTCTAAGGTTCGACTGATGATTTTGTACCAAGGTCGACCGACGACTACCATTGCCGTGGGAGACCCATTAACATTCAGACTCGAAGCGCAAGATGGATATAATTACGCAACTGACATATTCGCCACTAATGTTATCGCTAGAGATCCTTATTCAGGTCGATCAGTGCAGTTGATTGATCGTGTAGGGTATGTGCATATTATACAGTAATATGTTATTTTATTTGCTGTTGCCGTCCTTGTCTTTGTTTTAGCATTTATTTGTTTTTGTTTCTGTGCATTCCCTACAGTTGCCCAGTGGATCCAGATGTTTTCCCTGAGCTGGACAAGGGTAGAAATGGAGATTCATTGGAAGCTAGATTCAATGCATTCAAGATCCCAGAATCTAACTTCTTGGTATTCGAAGCGACAGTACGTACCTGCCGAGATGGCTGT
This sequence comes from Agara michaeli, assembly GCA_018245675.1. Lineage (NCBI taxonomy): Eukaryota > Metazoa > Arthropoda > Insecta > Lepidoptera > Hesperiidae > Agara > Agara michaeli. The sequence goes on along the minus strand of DWDX01005452.1, from coordinate 268 downwards.
CAACCGGTATGTCTAGTTCAAGTTTCGCTTCTCTGATACATAGTTATAGGGCACTGTAGTTCACCCGATTGTACTCGTAACTATAACACCATTACATCCCATTTTTACGTAGAGATGTTCGGAGTTGGTATTACCAGAGCAATAGCAAGATAGGTGTAATTGTAGGCAATTATAAGTTTATTAGTTCATTTACATTTAGGGGGATGAAAAATAGATGTTGGCCGATTCTCATAGATACCGGATAAGCACAAAAAATTTCATCAAAATC
>DWDX01005451.1:0-10518 GCA_018245675.1 Agara michaeli | reverse complement strand
GGGCGCTGTAAATTTTTCATACAATTTTTTACCATTTACCGTACGAATACTTCGTCGCTAGAGGTTCGTGCTAGGGCCACTGGATCAACTCAAAAAATTGTCTCGTCAGCCGGATATAGCGCTATCATCGGTGTTTTTATTTCTCATATGTATATTCATGTTAGCTGCATTTGAATTCCACATTTGTGGGCGAATTTAAAATTCATGTGTCGATCCATTGAAATAAAGCAACTTGAAGAATTTAAACGGATCCTGCTCATCATCATTAACGGGATAATCAAAAAAAGCGTTTATGAATCTACTGAGAGGATTTTGTATATTTACTTGATTCGTTTGTTCAGTTAACATCGCTGGCTCCGCGACCTCGTCGTTGTTCATGCTTTCCTCAAACGGTCCGACTTTTGCTTCCTCTTCAATGATGCTGTCGACATGTGGTAAATCCGGATAATCTTCGGCTTCCATTGACGGTTCGGGGCTACTGATCGGCTCCTCGACTTTTGTTTCCTGTAACACTGGCTAAATAAACATTTAATGTGAGAAGCTTAGCGGTGACAATGGTAGACAGTAAGGTAGATTTCAGATTTAATATAACTGAGGATTATCGATTGCCATTAAACACCAGTTGTCACCGGTTGTTCAATAAATCGGGTCATATGACCTTGAAAATATGTAGAAAACTCGTACACCATTCGACTGGGGTTAAAGGCTCTCCGAACATCCAGGTTATCAATGGTGTTATATTTCCTATTTGCATCTCCCTCTATCAATGCTCATGTCACACAAATATCACATTGCAACGCTACAAAAGCACACTTTGCTCGGTTTCTTTATGCACATGTCATGTAATCCTTTATTCGATTAACGTATTTCTTACCTTGTTCTTTCTAGGGAAAGGCTTCTTTTTATTTGCCTTTTTCGTGAATTTCTCTATAAACGTCGCCTGGTCCACGTAGTCCTTAGGCTTTGCAGAAGCGTACGATTGGTGTATGGATATATCTGAAAACAATCACAATCTAAATAAATATAACTCAAAGGTGACTGACTGACTGACATAGTGATCTATCAACGCACAGCCCGAACCACTGAACGGATCGGGCTGAAATTTGGCATGCAGGTAGATGTTATGTCGTAGGCATCCGCTAAGAAAGCATTCTGATCAATTCTACCCCCAAGGGGATAAAATAGGGGATGAAAGTTCTTATCGCGAGCGAGCAAAAGCTCATTGATCATAAATGTATAAAGAAAATCCATACTAATAATACAAATGCAAAAGTGTGTTTATTTATTATTCGTTCAGGTCAAAACGGAGCTAGGGGATTGATGTAATTTTAGTTATGTAGATAGTTGAAAGGCTAGACAGTGACCGTTGGTACCCTTGCGCAGACATGACCTTTCATCAAAAGGGTCCATACGTTCATCTGCCAATTCTACTGTACAAAAAAAAACATCACTCACCATTTCCAAGCACTTCCGGCACCATATATGGAAACAGCCAACCGACCAGGGGCGTTTCTCCCGGCGCGTAGTGGGCCATTTTGTGGTAGAATAGCAACCCGTCTAATTTCGCCATCGGAAGAGGTGGATATGTCATCATGAAACTGGAAGTAAAAGTATTATTTATTACTACTTCAGTTGCCTATGTTATGCACCTATGTAACATTGTTAACTATTGGAGGCCGACTAAAGGTATATAAAAAACGAAAATATTGAATAACTTGTATTTTACTCGCGTATATATTATATGACTTACTTTTGTAGGGACTCCGGATCGCAAGGCGTCATCGGTAATAGTGTAAAGATAATTTCATTTCTCTTTGATTGTATGCCGAAGTCCGGCTCCTCGTTGAATTTTGTTCGTAACCAGAAATGTCGGAACTCCATCTGGAATTATTAGTCCATATTTCAATTCATTCATATTAATGTACTTAATCGAAACATAATTTTATGCTCATTCCAAAAAAAATACTTTAATACTACATTACCTGTCCGTCGGCCATGATGTGGTTATTCCATGAGAGCACATCCAAAACGTACATAGTTTTAGTGTCTTCGTTGTAAAAACAGTCTAGTACACAACAATTATTCCGCCTTTCCTGATGATTGCCCCCGGGCAGCAGTGACGCAACTGAAAATTTGAACTGACCGAATTTGGTGTAGCATTTTGTCGAACCCTGAAACAGCAATATTAACATCTTGAAACTCCACATATCGCCATCTGATGTCACAGTGTATTGTAAACATATTGTGTCCCACTACTGGGTTAAAGCTTCCCGTCTCTCACACAAGGTGTTACGATCAGTCGCCAGTTCGGGCCAAACATCCAAGACAAATTTTCTTTTGTCTTAATAGTCAAGCGTTTGGCCACGATCACGATGGATAGGCACTTGTGCATGTAATAGTCTTATAATCTCATGCTTAATATTAAAGTTACTCACGTTACATGCCACCACAAGAGTTCTGACGCCTTTGGGACACGGCGCCACGTACCAATTTGTGCTAAAGTCTTCCGGTTTCTCGATCAGCCACTCTGAATGCATGAGCACATTGTCGAAGTGGTTTGATGTCTTGTTAAAACCCGGCACATAGACGTTTGGCTTGTATTTAAACTGAAACATTGCATACATAAAAAGTTATTTAATTGTATTACAATGGCCGATCAAATTATTAGAGACACCGGAATATACATAATCTGTATATAAAAGTTCTCTAAATATGTTAGCTCTATTTAAAAGCGGTAAATGCAATATTAAAAGTCATTGGCTTAAAAAGACAATGAGGATTCTTTTGATTGATTCGTGTTAAAATTATCGAGTAATCAAAGTGATAAGTGACTCTAATAAAATGATCGTCCGGTAAGTAGTACATGATGTAATCCCCAACAATACATTGCAATGGAACGCACAGAAAGTCAGGATGCTATTATATTTCATTTATGTACTAATAAGCGTAATTGTGCGATGTTGCGACGTGCATGTGTCACACAATGTGCAATTGTCTTTCGCTCAATATGCTATAATACAGAAGGGATTTGTCAGAGCAGTTCTTAATACAGACTTTATTTGAATCATTTCCAAATTGCAATATCTTAAACTGTGAACACAAGCATTGCTGCTTAGCGGCAATAATAGCTGCAGCGGTGGCGCATAGTAGATCTATGGTGAATGAAATTAACTTTCAAGAAGCTAGACCATCTCAAAATAACGACTCTGAGAGGCAAGCCCTCAGATTATATCAGTAACATATTTTGTCCCTTAATAGAAAAGAGTCACAAAAGCTATTAAGAGACAATATTCATAAACGCTAAACTAGCTATTGAGAATATGTTAAATGTGGATATGGAATATTAATCTTCTTCGAAAAAAAGTAATGTTCAAACATTTTTCATTTCAACTGATTCATAATTATGCTTTTTATTTGTCAATGAATAAGAGCAAAAAACCATTGCTGAATATACTATTTCTGATTTTAAATTAAACTGCTAATTATTGACTGGTTCTATGTTGAAAGCTAAAAAATATAAGCTTAAAGCTATAGATAGGCGTGGAATTGTTGTCTGAATGTGAAAAAAATGCCTTAAAATACATAATTGTTTATATTTTAAGTGCACAATTAAAGTTATATGGACGTGTGATTATATGAAAGTTAAAGGTTTATATAGGAATAGGCATTCAGGCGTTTGTGAATATATTAGGCCGCCTATGGCTCACCCCTCTCCTGACTGCTCCATCTAATATCTGCAGCCTCAAGTTGTGTTAGTCAATCCACCTAAATCAAACAATCTACCATATGTTCATCACAACTTAGTCATATAGAGATATTGTAATTCAGAAGGTATATAAAAAGCTATAGGACAGATATAAACAATTAAACATTCCCATACCTGACATGATCTTTCAAAAATTCCACCTTTTTGCTGTGCAGACTGAATCAAATTGTAGATTCCCCTATGGCTGTCTAGTTTATTCCTTCGGTTACTGAAATCCAAACACAGTATAGATGTCTCATATTAAAATATCCTACCTAATATATTTGTTGAATACAATAAAGAAATCTGTTTGGAATGTCTAAAGCTGTCTTTTATAATGGTTTCATTGGATAGGTTCCTTGTCGCAGAGATGTATGTTAGGACACAGGGTCAAGACACCGATGATAGACTCACTGTACTATAGCAAGATCAGTTCACAGCAATAAGTTAAGTTTTCCTCCCCATCACCAAATAAAAAAGGTAGCAGTGAAGTAACGTTACACAAACTGTTAGCCATATTTAAGACACATACACATATATCTTCAACATGGTTAATAAATGTACATGATAGCAATAAGCTTAACTCGCAGCAGGTTATAATCACCCACCCAATTTCGCACTCAATACTGCCAGTTGAACGGATACATCGACAATAGAAATCACATATGATCCATATTGCAGACAGTAAATAGGACTAAGGGAACTGGCATCCATATGGGCTGCAAAAGCAATGGTCTTGTCTCTCAAGATACCTCGGACTCCCTGATATGTCAGCATTCATACAAACTATAAAAACAAACACTCAAGACTACTACAAAGTTACCGTTAAACACGTGTCTCAAGGATTACATCTAATGAGAATGTATTGCTATAACTGTCATAAATCGTGGTTACAATGCCGGTTGTTCTTATTGTTGTTCCTGCGATTTAACAAAATGTGCACTAAAACAATAGCAATATTTATAAAAATGATATACGGCTTAACCTTTTCTGTTGTTTCAGGATTTCATTTCTCCTCTGCTCTTGATTTCCGAATTTGCCCCGGTGCTTGTAAAGGGTTTTATATGTTGAATCCTCTTCTGGCTCCGTGCTGAGTGTGACCTCAAATTGGTTTATAATCTCCTCCATTTCACCGGACAACTATAATTTGAGAGTTTGAGACAAATTATAATAAATTAAAATTTGAATTTAGTGGTGTGCGAAATATTTTAGTGCAAAAATTGCAACTCAATAAAATCAATAGTTATACTGTCACTGTCAAATACGTCAAAACAGGGTGCGGTTTATCTATCGTAACAGTTACTTAAAAGAACAAGTAAATGCAGATACGCGTAATATAAAATAACAGTTATTAGGAATATCGGTGTACCAACAAGTTAGCATTTCATTCTCTAGCTGTAACCATGGCTTTCGTTTATCGGTAGTAAATAGGAAGTATAACAATAAGAAATGAAAGTGGAATTTATAACATAGAAATGAATGCAAATGGTACTTTTGTATTATGTTTAATACAAGTGCGCTTAGTATTAGGAAATATTAGGTATTATCAGTGCTATTAGAAATTGGTCACAGACGCACGAGGATTAAGGTAATCGCCTCCAGGTATACCTATACGGTAGCCGTGGATCGATATCTTTACCCTTCAAACTGAAACAAACTCTAGTAACGACAATATGACAATTGTTTCACGGTGTTACGGATTTAGGTTTAAGTATACTTACAACATATTACATTTAAATATTTTACATGCGGCCTTCAGACCCTTTTAAGGGAGTCTGCGACCACATTTTTCACCACCACAGGTCCTTTTTAACATGCATAATGTCAGAGTGGCTCGTAAATCATAAAGAAAACGGCTCGTATATTGTTAAAATACATTCAAGCAGCATTTGTTATAATTATCATCATCTCGGCTTAGTAAAAAATATTTCAAGTCCAACGAATATTGTTGGCCAATAGGTACCTATGATTGTTCATGCATTATCATTTTGTTTCGTCTGCTTGGTGAAGGTGGACAGGTGAACGATGCTCCAAAATTACCTACGTATAAACATAGGTGTACGAATTGGATGTACGGTGCAGAAAAATCAATGTCCTGTTTTACGTCGGCCAGGGCCTCAATAACTGTGCACAAAGTTCAAGGTCATACCTTCTAGTAGCTTAGCGACAATAATTGACGATTTATCACTATTCAGATATTTAAAAATTAAATATCAAAACCATTGATTATGTTATTGAATAGGTTGCAACTACGTTTTTCGTAACGCAAGAATTCCATCCACGTGTCTTTTTAATCAATTCATGCGAGGTAGGTACTAAAAATGTATTTCTTTCCTCTAGTTTGTATGGGAATAACTTTGTAGTAGGCGAACGAATGAGTAAGTGAATTAGTGAGTTAGTGAGTGAATAAGGTAATTTTGATGCACAAGCTAGGTATATACTTATTTATATGTGAAAAACAATGTTATCGATACTGGAATATTGCAAAAATACCCTATATATAATAATCATTATACAGAAGCGCTCTTTTTTTTATTGTAACAAGTAGGTACATAATTATTCCGTATTAACATTAAGTTATGAGGGTTATTAAGTTTAGTTTTTCTGATGTTATTTGAAGTTCATTTCCTGTAAGTCCTGTAACATACAATATTATAATTCAATAATGAAAAGCGATAACTATCGCATAGGTACTTAGCCTAGATATATAGTTCTACATATAATGATTATCTGATTCTCCTGATAGATAAATGAAACCTTTCGTATGAAACCTTTCAATACAATCCTCATATAATAGAATAAGGTATCTGCTTATGCCACAGGAGTTTGTACTTAAATTAAATTAAATAAAAAAATATATAATCCTCGCTCGTGTTAAATAATTAATTATATTTTATTTATAATTTTGGTTTTAGTAATAAGTTTTCAGTGTCCTGTCAATGTAAAAGTGTGATAGAGATATTTGTTGAATTTTCAGTGCATAAGGACGAGTGACGACCTGAGTGGCGGGGGCTAGAGGGAAGCAGGGGCTAGAGGGGGGCGGGTTGCAGGGCATGTGTATCGTGCGATACCGATAAAAGTAGGACAGAAAATGTTTTCATCAAAGCTTAAAGCTTCGAACACAAAGGTAACTTCAGAATACCATATATTAAATTAAGCAACGGTGACAAAATTGTTTGAAGAATAACGATAACAATTCCTTGCTTTGTCTAATCCCTTAACTGCGGCAACTTGTATACCTATCTGATATCAATATCCCTTCGTCTGCTGCCATTTCATGATGTGTTATTTATACTCTAATTACCGACGTTCCCAGTCTGTGTGGGTGGCACGTGTATGTCACGATCGACTACCATGGCGACGGAGCTTTATCAGTTTTCTTTGTTACCTTTGAGAATGTCATTGCGCTATTCTAACTTTCTACAGAAGGACCTCGTATAAAATTTTATCACATGCGCTGCAGTACGTAAGCTCTCAATTGGAGTTACTTATTAGTAAACACAGTCCGCGATGCTTATACTCACAACAACGGAAGCAGCGCTGTTTTGCAGCAAATCTGTAGTGGTAAGATAATGTAGCTATATATTTAGTTTAACTCCAGCAATAAAAACGAGAACTTGGCTAGAGCGTCAACTCCAGCCGAAAAGGTAGATGTTAAATCATTCATAATACCTACCTTCATATATGTGGATGATATTGTTTAAATCCAATGAGACACTCGAGGTGGGGCATGAAAAAAGTGTTATGAGAAAAATGGTTTTTTTATCAGCCTGTATTTTTTTAAAGAACTATGACATATTTTAGATCTTCTACACCCACTAAGTGTCAGTTTGGTTTTTACATACGAGTATATACTAGTCATCGGCCCTTTAGATACTTTAGATTTCAGCCAATTAGAAGGTCTGGGGTTCAAACCATTTTGATTTAAACGTGCAAACCTCGGCCTGTAAAAAGTTACGTGCATTTGACAAAATTAAATATTCATCACTTTAACAGTGAACAGCTTATGGGTATATACATATTATGTTCTCCTTTATTTCTAATCTCGACCGATGTGGTAATTATTCGTATAATTAGCTTTTGTTTACTAATGCTCAGTAAAACGTAACAGATTTTAAACGAAACGCATCATCTATTTTTGTTATTGTATTTTTTGTTTTGTTATTCTTCTAAAGTTAATTGAATTTTAAAACCGATATTTATAATGTAAATGTGCAGTTTGTACCTAAATACCAAATAAATATACACATTTATGTATAGCTTAGAAAATTATTTGTGTTATATAGTTTTATAACTAATGTGTTATACATACCTACTCGTTACGGAGAATGTCAAATTGTTGTATGTCACATACGACTTTTGATACTTGCTGACGAAATCAAACTCGAACATCATCTAATATATTATAAGATTCTACTATCACAGTGTTTATAACAAAACTCCTCCGAAACGGCTTGACCGATTCGTATAAAATTTTGTGTGTATATTCAGTAGGTCTGTTAATAGGATGTAAATAATTTTACGTGATAAAGGTGGTCAACCCCAAAATTATTTTTTTTATTTTTTGAACAAATTTTAATTATTTTATGATTTGGCATTAAAAAATACATACAACCATAAATTTTAGCCCGTCTGCCACCAACCCCTACTCTACTATCGGCGGTCTGTAATAACAGTGTCCTAGAAAATTAAAATGCTGCCCAAAGTCACTATTCCACGTGGACGGAGTCACGGGCACAGCTAGTATAATATAACTATAATCCATTCGCCGAGTATCGCGGCAAGTCAAAAACAACAGCAACAAGTGACCAAGTCGGTTATCAGTTACCGGTACGGTCGGTACGAGTGGGAATTCGATAATGTTTGTACACTTTACGACACTTTGCATTACACTAAAATAAATGCTCTGACTATATTTAGATTAAATTCAATCTGCGTATTTAAACGTTGCTCACAAAATATTATATTTCAAAGAGAAATGCGTCACTTCCTCCAACCCCACACCCTTTCCACCCGTTACCTTGAATTGTTGAAAGCATTTTATCGGATTATATTTTAATACTATTTCTATTTAGTCACTGAGTTTAATTGATTTTGAGAGTAAACAAAACAAGATATATAAGATATATCTATATCTAAATTATATTGAGCTTTTAGACATTGTGGCTTATATATATGTACATATAACGTACTCTTTTATATATGAAACAAAATAACAAGCTATAAATATACGAAGCAATGTAATCCCTATACTGGATATATATGGCCATGTTCATCGTAACGTTATTAAGAGTTGTAGCATTCTTTGAACTAGATAACCTAGATCGCTTGTAGCTATGACGCGGTGGCTGGCACACAAAGCAGGACATGGTCGTTCCTTGTATGGGCGACCATTAGTTGCATTTTCATGAACACTTCCATGCTTCAGTTCATCACAGTTTTTAGAGTTACATAACAATGATGACACTAAATTAGATTTTGCTTTTTAGGATTCCTAATTTAGCATTAGCTAATTGCATACAGATACATAGCATGTTGAGCTGTGAGATTGTTTCGTGGTTTGACTTTCAGCCTTCCGCTCCGGAACTTTTGGTTTCGAAACACGACACGATGATTATGCATTCCAGAAATATGTCCATTTTAAGATTACACTTTACTCGCTATATAATGAAGAAAATCTACACTCTAGACTTCTCCATAAGTTTCTCTGAGGTGTTTGAAGTTAGTTGGTCATCACTTGGTCAATGTGATCTGAAATGTAATCATTATGAGAGAGGAGAGGAGACCCGTGTTCAGAAATGAAACAATAAAACCGTGGAAAAGAATATAATCGTTGAATAAGAATCGAATTACAATATTAACATAATTCGTTTATATAGGTAGTAATATTACCTACGTACTTACAATAATTCAAATTTGTTATTTAAAATACCTATTTATACTTCACTAGTCTAAGCCCCTTTCACAGAAACAAGAGCATCAAAGAGATGGACTCGAACATAAGACGGACATTACGTTTTCCTCTTTCACTCTTTCCCCTTTGTATATACAAATCCATTGCGTACGGACACAAAGTACCTATCTAAGTACTATGTATTTGTAACTTTCAAAGGATTATTAAAATATTGTATTTATGCATATAGCTATATGTTTTTATTTATGTGTCGTTTAACGTTGTTTGTTAAGTCGTTTCCACAGTGTATAATTGAATCTTATTCTTTAAAGATAAACCGCAAACAGATTTCTGCTCAGTGGAGTGTAGGTATATTTTTTCTTTATAACATCAGATGTAAACAGTAGGTTAATATCTCGCCCCGCAGGGATGAATACGAGCATAGTTCACTAATTGCCTACAATATTATATTACGCGGGGAACATAGAGGCAGCGATATTGTAATCAAAGTGACTATTGACGTTCAATTGCTGAAATGTAACAGAACTTGTGACGCTCTCGGTATTGGCCAGCAGCTTTACAAATAACAAGAAACACATTATAGGTGTTTGTTGGGTAAAGACATTCGATATGTATATAAATTCATTTCAAACATCCAAATACAAGTAATTAAAGTGCTCATACACAAGATAGCGACTAAACAATATCACTTAATTGTTATTTATTTATTTATTCATGCAAATCACGATATCTCGGGAACCATAGGACTTAGAGACTTGAAATTTGGTAGGAATATTACTTTCGCTATGTAGAGGTCAGCTAAGAACGGATTTTACGAAATTCCACCCACAAGGGGTTTTGCGGGGGTGTCAACAATGAA
>DWDX01005450.1:0-10520 GCA_018245675.1 Agara michaeli | reverse complement strand
GTGACGCCTCCGCCGGAATCGTCACCACCATCAGGGACACAGTCAGCTGTAGTTGGATATTTTACAGTGAGTGTCGCCCGTACTCTGTCGCACGCGCGCCGCCGCGCCGTCGAAACGCGGAAGCATCTTCGGCCACCGCACACCTTAGGCCGCATCTTGCGTGGCGCTCCAGACCGCCCAGCGCACGCGTAGCTCCGTGCACTTCCTGCTGCGACGTCACTCTGTCGCGACGCGGTGCGATTCGGTTCCTTAGCAAACTCTCTTCATCTGTAATCACCTACAGTGTATGAATAGTTCGATTTTCATTTTTAAACATTAGTTGATGCGATGAAGTGTCTCCAAAAATAGTGTGCATATTTTTTATTCTGAAAGTTCTTCAAAAAGTGCAATTCTCTTGGATCAATAGAACCTTCCGTCGTGCTCTAACAGCCCACGAGTCGCTTATCGCCGCCTCGTTAAGTACTCTGCTGCCATCTATTTATGAGAAAAGGAATCACTCGTTGAAAGCTGAAATCTAGGTGAAGCGTCTGACATCAGCAAACTGAAGTAAATTTAACTCTTGACGTATTTAACCCTGCCGTGAAACTGCGCCTGATACTTTCGAAAGATCTAAACATTGGAAGTGTAATGTTGATTTTTTCTATAATAATACTACTTTTATTACGTTAAAGGGAGTGATTTAATTTTTAGTGGAACATAAAAATCGGATCTTTAAAATCCACTATATTGTAACCAAATATAACGTTGAAGGAACGTATGAAGTAAACATATCTTGAATACATTTGAATTACATAATATTTGGATAAAAAAAACAGTGACATTATTTGCTTTGTACTTTTAGTTGCAGAGTAGGTTACAATTCCTAGGGCATTAACCTATACGCCACGAAAACGTTGGGCGAACTAAAAAGTTAATCTGCAGAATTTTCTCAAGATATTGTTTTGTTCATGTATATTTACATCTCACGCACCTGCGCCGGTCGGATTGTTATTTCTTTATACGTTGTTTAATATGAGTTTATTGATCTTTTAATATTGACAATTGCAACTGCTATTGTACCCGCTACATATTCCCACCATCGCCTTGCGTTGATTGGTAAATGACGTCATTAAGTATTCGGTCGGCCAGTCTAGTCTAGCTGTAGGTTGAACAATGGAAAATAAAGTAAGAAAGATTCGCGTCAACAGGTATACGTGTAAACATATTATTTTAGTTGGTTGTGTACATATATACGCTTAGAATATAATAAATATATGCTTTCTGCCTACCCCGTTAGGGACCTGGCGTTATAGTGTTGTTGTTGTTGTTGTAGAATATAATACAAAATGTTCTGTTTTCCAATTATAACATGGTATTAATTTCAGTTTATTTTACGTTCTTGAATAGTCATAGTAAATGATTAATTCGTTACCGCTTGTATTCTGTGTATCGAAGAATAGTACGTTTATTGAAATAAAAATGTGCGATCAAAATAAGGGCAAAATGATACGATCTGAATATGTGTTCGGACATCAATTGTATATATGTAATATGTGTATTAAGAGCGAGAGCCTTGCGCGTACCGGAGGGCGTTAGGTTACCGTGTGATTTTGAACAATTACAGTTGTATATGGACTGACAGAATCGTGCGCAAGTTCAATCCCGTATTTTCAATGCCATGCTAATCCTTTGACTCGAGGTAGTCTAGCTGTATAAGAAAAACGGAAAGATACACGGTTCCGTAAATTCTAACTTAGCGTCTTTACAGAGTTATCTGCCATTTAATTTCGACACGAATAATGATAATAGCTATTATATTTACAGGTAATAGTAGTGGGTCGACGCCTGCGGAGGGCGCAGCGCCGCCGCCCTCGGAGCCCGACCCCGACCTAGACTCCATGCACATGATGCTGGACCCCCACCTCCGCCCCATCTCGCCGGACCTCGCCAGCGACGAGTCCAAGCGAATATTCGACGAGCACAAGCAGTTGGCGCAGGAGTATCTTAAAGTAAGTCTAACTTGTCAGAATGGGAACACGAGAACATCCCTTCTAGAAGCTTCCAAAACTTATCAGTATCGGGAATTAATGCTTATCAATAAAAAGCTCACCGTAAATGGACAGACAACATTTTTCAAATAATGATTCATAAGCGTAACTCAAATGTGTTGAATTGCAAATTTAAAAAAACAATAAACAGCTAATCATTACAATGTTTTGTTACACTTCAGATACAGACTGAACTTGCTTATTTAAGTAAGCACAAGTCTGAGCTAGAAGAACAGATGGACGACGAAGAGCTGCGACAGAAACGGGAGATCATACAACTTGAGAACGAAAAGGTTTGTAATTTAATTGATTCATACACATTCTGTATTCGTATGTGACAAGCCAATGCAAAATATATGCATACAATTCAGGACTTAATAATAATATAAGTAAAAATATATATTTTTAATAATTGATAACAAGCTTGGGTTTTATAAAACAAAGTCATACAACTAGACTTACATTGCATACAGTGCTACATTAAACTTACATTCTAACGGATCGGACGCTAGGTTGTTGTTGTTAAAAAAATGTCTTACGACTCGTTGCAGGACTCGCTAATAAAACTGTACTGTACGCTGAAGAAGCAGCTGGCGCGCGCCGACAACGACCCCTGGCTGCTGCCCGACGAGCGGCCGCGCGACTGAGGCCCCGCCCGCCCCCCGCGCCGGCCCGCGCCCCGCGCCGCGCCGGTACGAGTTCGAGACACTTCTCCTTGTCGCCGATTTGTTGCTCATCGAACGCATGCATTTCAACATCGGCCTGCCTGGTACAGGAGTTGACTTTTAAATTAAATGTAAACGAAACGGTTTACGGCGTCCGTTACGCGTCGCTTCTACGGGTTCGCGAGGGCGTTACTTCGCGGCGATATAGTGTCCCGGGCGGCGCGTGCTCGTGCGAGCGGCCGCGTAATATTGATCTCAAGCCGCCGGCCCGGCCGTCGATGCGATATCGTTTATTTCGTTACGGGATCCAATTGTAGATACTTTGTGTGAGTCGTGTTTGGACACTTGACTAGTTGCAGCTCTTACTTCTATATACTTAAATGCTTTACGTGTATTATTTGCAAATTAATAATTGATCTTGCCTAACATGTATTAATTGACTGCCAACACGTGACCGTCGTCGGTGATGTTACACTTACAGTGACTTTCGTAGGCAACGTAACACCACACTGGAACCGGAGGTGTTGTTTCCTTTTGTATGTGTTATTTGTACTCTTTCCAAAGGCGCGTTTTAGTGCTCTTTGTGTAATCGACGAATTTAATATACGACAATTTTGAACCGAATTATTTAAAATGTATATATATTGTGTTGAAATAAATAATTTTATGAATTTAAAAATCGTATATCATCGTTTTTGGTGTTGAACAGTTCCCGTGCGGTCGCAGATTGCACGTTGTATTTGTTAACGTATGTTTAGTGTTAGTCGTTAAGGTACCATGTTAAGTTTAAATATATAAATTATATACAACTCATGCATTTCTTATTTACACTTAAGATGTACGCTGCTTACATTACATACAGTTTTAGCTGCTCAAAGGAAATGAAATAAAACAAGATTTTAGAATTCAGTCCAAATTATTCACTTTTAATAATTTAAATATGTGTCTATTGGAATGATGTGTTTGTGTGTGTAATAATAGTTACAGTAAAAAAAAATTTAATCCTTGGAATTTGGCACTTGAGTCAATAGTTCCGAGATTCCTGGTCTCATACAAAATAAATATAAATAAATGCTTTTTCGATGCAGCCATCGATTGGACGAATCGTTTTACATAACAACTTATTTACAATAATTACATAGATATTTTGTCTTTATTGCTAAAATTCTTTTATAAAAATGTTTACCTAAGAGAGTTCCCAACGCGGCGTCGTGAAACAATCTAAATATAATTAGTCGTGACTCGTGTCGTAAACTAATAAAATAGTGAAATATTACGTAAAAACTATTTGTGATGAGTTCAAAGACTTGCCGATATTAATAAACACCTAATCGAACTATTATTACGATTACAAATTTACGTCGCATAGTGATATGATGAAGAGTTATTATTTATTCAATAAATAATATCAAATTTTAAAAATAAATAATGTCACTAAAATTGTTATAACAAATAATTCGTCATTGAGAGGACAATAATCATAATAATCACAATTACAATAATCATACCTCGTCCGAGACGCCGTTCGCGGGAAGTGTAAATAAAAATTGTCTATGTTAAAATATTGCCGAGGTAATATCTAACGTTACAATAGATTATTACTTTACAAATACAAAGTACGTACATTAACAATTTAACAGGATTTAGTCAATACTTCACCACAACCAGAGATTCGTTTATGGTTACTATTAAACGCGACACTGCATTTAGTGAGCAGTGATTATACAAAGCGGACTTAACAGTGAGGAAACACGATCGTCTAAACTGCACGACATTATATTTACATACGTCAGTGACAGAGCACGTAACTAACGATTACAATGTTCGTTGTTAAAGGCCTAATATTTTTTTTACAAACGATTGAAATCCGAAAATACGTACACTAGACTACCGTAGAAATCTATAAAATTATATAAAAGGCAATTCCATTCCGTCTCCTCGATCGAGACGATATGCACTAAAATATTAATTATCTCATACTTGGTTCCTATAACGATGACGCGAGTCGATTAGAATAACGTTAAATTGAGGCTACAGTAGCGCGAGCACGAACCTCTAGCGACGAAGTATTCGTACGGTAAATGGTAAAACATTGTATGAAAAATGTACAACGCCCCCTCGCGTGCGTAAAAGGAGCTAATTTTGCGTGCACGAACCGTACTTCCGATTTTCTAGCGGCTAAGTTAATGTGGTGCTAGTAGCGCGAGCACGAACTTTACCAAAGTCGCGAGTGTAAAGGTATGGAGAATACGATACCTTTACATTACGTTTACATTAGTCGGCAACACGAAATACTATCGAATTCACCATACAAAAGTCACTTCTCATACAAAACGCGTAATTTACGCTTACATTAACTTAGCCGCTAGAAAATCGGAAGTACGGTTCGTACTCGCAAAATTAGTTCCTTTTACGCGCGATAGGGGCGCTGTACATTTTTCATACAATATTTTACCAATTACCGTGAGAATACTTCGTCGCTAGAGGTTCGTGCTGGCGCTACAGTTTGTCTGTGCGACGGGACTATTGTTACACATTCAACATTCATAAGTAACTTTATAAATATATGTATTTTGAAAGCTACTTGCATCAAACTTCCAAGATCCATCCGAACGCACCGTTACATGTTCAACGTTAATCTCGCACGGTTCACACCCACACAACGTGTATACTGAACTTGTCCGTCCTCGCGCAAAACGCTACAAGCGACAAAAACAGCAAAACCTCGCAACAAAATACAACCGCTATATCCGCTATGTTATTTGTCACCGACAATATTATTGACGAGTGTATCCATTTACCTGTTCACGGAATAAATTCATATATGAGTAAACAACAAAGTAATTTCACATAGAAAGCGCCCTTTAAATAACTGTACACTCCGACCACAGCATAACAACCGAATCACATCGAAAGGAACTTAACTATTTCCGTATTTTATTCTTATTATATCGAATAGATTTCCTACGTGGGTTAAATAAAATATAATTCTCTCTACAGCTGGCAGTCGTTTTTTTTAAAATAGAACATACTCAAAGAATAATACTATAAACTAAGGAAACGCTAAGTATATAGATACCGATACATACTATACAAATAACGGAGGCAAATCTAAGGCAGTTTGGCAAAGGATATGGCACAAACTTAGGTGCCGCTAAACCTGCGATATCGATGATTACGATACAGACGAAAATTATAACATTTATATTTCCCCCTAGCAATGAAATGCTGAAGTAAATCTGCATAAACATTAATTACGGAATGAACAGCAACCAAAATGAAAAAGTATATCGATCTGTATCAAATTTCTTATGATTAAGTGCATTTCTAACTTCGTAAGCCAACCAACAGCAACAAAACCGCGACGGCAAATTAGTAAATGGCATTTTTGTGACGGGTTTAATGTCAAAGTTCCGTAAGTCATGGAGGCGAGAGTATTCTTAAAACAGACATCCTTAGGAGCATTCGGCTCGAGCTGCTCACGCTCGATTGAGACATAATAACAATAGCATTAGATATACAATCTCCATAGGGTTTGTGACGTTATAAAGTTTAAAATGTAACAAAGTATGTATGTTAAAGAATAAAACATCCCATAAAATCAACGAAATTCCGTACCAACATACAATTTTCAATTATTACGAATAAGATCTGTTAGCGAGTGTTACGTAGAATAGTTTTCAATATACTTAGTCACTAATTACATTGAAATATAAGCAAAAAAAAACATAAAACTCACTCTAAAACACAGCAGACACGTTCCTAATAAGTTTGAGCAATGTTTACAGGGATACAACGTATATTCATATACACCGTATATATGTATTGTCAACAATTCACAAGACCTCGTGTATACTAAATACTTAGATATAAAATTTAGATATAGGAATAATGAATAAAATCTGATATTTAATGACAGGGGAAGACTATTATGGTCTATCGTTGGTCATTCTGAAAAGATAAAAAAGATACACATTAATATAACTCGATTACTTTCTAAAGTAAATTATACAAGTCTCGCTTACGACTCCCTCCACGTACATGTAGACAGTGTACAGACACATTGCTTGTACTGTTTGATTGATGTACGTACTCGTAATAAAATATATGTCTATAAAGTGTTGATGTAGATTAGGTAGTTATTTTTAGAAAACGTTTAGAATCAATCTGTGTATGGTCTTGTCCGTTGTGTGTCGTGTGCGCGTGGTGGGGGCGCGGTGTGTGCGGGGTCACTGACCGGCACTAGCTGGCGGGGCGGCGCGCCTGCCACTTGAAGTCGAGCTGCATGAGCCACTGCTGCGAGCGGCCGCGCGTGCACGCGCGCAGCACCGGCTTCCACACGTCCGCCGCCTCCGGCTTGTCCAGGCACATGCCCGTGTTCGTGTGCTTGATCGTGCGCGTCTGCAAAACACAGGCTTTCCAATCACTAGGCGAATAGGTCACGCTCTATAGCTACTTATACATATATTCAATAGACTTTTTCATCAGCTCCAAGCTAGTCAACTCTACGATAGCTTTCAACAAGCACAGAGGTGTTAAATCGACAATAGATTGAGTTAAGGCAGCGCTAAGAAGAGTATTTGCAATATCCTACAATTCTAGAACTCATAAATTAACAGCAGTCATATCGTTTTCGACTAATTCTCTCGTAAAGCAGTGTTTAATATGGTTGTACCTTAGCATCGTAAGTCCACTCCTGGTTGCCCCGCATACCGTGGCAGCGGATCAACTTGATGGGTCCCCGCGGGTGCGCCGCGTCCAAGCAGTTGTCGTCGGACATGATTTGCTTGCGTTTCGTGTAAGCGAACACCTGAAATTTAACTCGGCTCAGCTGTACTTCTTATCCCCTTATGAAATCCGTAAAATAATAAGCAGGCATATGTCCTGCAGGAGAAATTGATCTACCTCGTTGATATCTGATTAGGAGAGCATGAATATTGCAAAGAATTTACCAAAGAGTGCTCACCGATTGGATCATAGGAAGTGGATAATATGGAATACAATTCAATCTATCACTAATTTAAATCAAACAGCTCATGAGGAAGGAGTCATTCTTATGACAAAACAAACTCTTTTTATTTTTATATATTATTGCTTTTTTTTATAACAATTCAAATTCATTCTCGTTCTCTTATATACTTGTTTCAGAATGAATACATTATATTACGTTAACAAATCTTGCAATAAAGTCAAAGTACATATATTTATCTGCTTATTTTTACAAAATTAATCCCTGTGAATCCCGTGAAAAAAAAACCTGTGATCCCTCGCCGTCCTCTACAATTATCATTAATTACTATAATACCCCCCACTTTAAGACTATTAACCAAACAAAAGGAGAACATAATTATGTTAGGACTTAATTAATTGACGATATTTAATGTATATTAAATGTTTATGATTTACCATACCTGGTTGCCGCCCATCCCGTGGCAGTAGCCCATGCCCAGCGGCTGGCCGGCCTTGCCGCCCAAGGTGTCCAAGCAGTTGGACGTCTCCGCATTCCGTATCTGGAAATATCGCATTATTAAACAAGACCAAACTTTAAGCATACGTAATTTTAGCAATTTTTTATTTTTATTTTTTCTCGACTATCATAGTATACCGCCTTCGACATCTCTGCACAACCCTGAGGTTTTGGCTGGTAATCAATGCTATTTAGCATTGAGCCCGCCTTTTGTACCACAATTTACTTTTGGTCTAATAAAGGATAAATAAATAAATAAATTTCCAAAGTACACAAGACATTTCTTATCGAATATTTTAACAAAATCCTTTAAGCTCCTAATAAAAAACAAAGTTTATCTCTCACTGAATAGATTCGGATTTGCTCACAATCTAATCTCTTATGGGTATAACATTAAACTGATTTACGTTGATTTTCACTATGATTGATTGAAGATCCCTATCGTAAGTGTAACACAGATAGCAGATATTGGTTATTAAATCCGCTTATCAATAACATAAGTGCTTTAGGTGGAGTGACACGTGAAAACGTTAATTAAAGGGGTTACAGTATCCATTGCGGTTTTGTTTCTTTTCTTAACGTGTTTTAAATCAGCTTCACTTGGAGGTATCAATGTAACGGAATCATTCGATAAAACATCCTTATGACTCCATGTACATATACGTGTATGGACGGTAATAAAATAAAGTACCGTACATATACCGAAATAACATTTTTTACAAATTTTGTCTGTCCGTTTGTTCCGGCCAATCTCTGGAACGGCTGAACCTATTTTGACGGGACTTTAATTGGCAGATAGCTGATGTAATAAGCAGTGACTTAGACTGCTTCTAATTAAATTTAAATTCAAACGCGGGCACAGCTAGCAGTAAAAAATCACGATTTCCTAACCATACAATTAATAGACTTTAGTAAATAGAAATATGTATACTCACTTCTCCTAAATAATAATAGTCGAGTGGCATTTGACTCTCGGGATAAATATTCTCCAAGTACCATCTGAAGCTCTTGCATTTGAGCCGGTTCCGGAGTGCCTTCCGCTCGGTCACGTCGCCCACGGGCACGTTCAGTGCTCCTGCTCAGTGAAGTGTTCACTCAATACGATTGCAATTAACAAAAATAGAGACCGACTTTCCATCGCCTATTGATTTTAACTTAATGTACACAAAAATGTATCACGTGCCCTTAAAAAAATTCTTAACGCATGGGAGAATCCTCTTTGCTAATTAAGTAGTATGTCAAATCAAAAACTCAAATGTCTACTTCGATTATTACAATATAAATGTGCGACTCTTTATTTTTGTTATTATCACTGTAACACAACGTGTATAAGAATTAAATGGATAATATAAAACTACTCGTAATATGCCAACACAGTATCATGACCGAACGGATGAATGATTCTACAAATGAATGAAATGAATGAGAGACCGATGCTTTTACGTTGTCAATTAATTAGTCAATTCGCATAACTTGATTCGATAGACATGCATTTCAAAGTTACAAGTTTTTTTATAAATTGTGTGTGATAGACACAATCATATTTAGTTAAAAAACAGACATAGACATTATTATATTTAGTTAAAAAATTGATTTGTCCCTCAATTTGTAGATTTTAAAAGTACTTTCAACAACGAACAGCATTATAAATGTAATTCACGAAATATTGTAACTGTAATTAAAATTTATACATCCAGATTTACATATGTCACGTAAATAAGAAATAAATAAAAATATATAAATAAACCGTTGTTGAAAGCACCATCCACTAATTATTAAAGTATTAAATAAAACTTTGCTAAAACTTGTTAATGGCAGTTTTAGTTATACTTTGTCATTGGCGGTACCCCACCACTTAAGAAATAAAAATGATTGTGTAAATATAACTTTTGTTCACATTCTTATTTATTGACGACCAGTAACATGGTTTTAGTTATAGAATGTTTAATCTCGGATTGCCTTAGTGCACTTTAAGTAAGATGACAAAGGACAAAAATTTCAAAAACTACAACAGTCCTACTAAGACTTCATAAATAAGAATAAAAAAACGCTTACTCTGAAATTATAATTCCTTACAATCTCCCCAATGACCACTTATATTTTATAATACGCGTCTGAACGCTTAAAATGGCGCATACTCACACCTTTACTGAAATAATGTCTTGTGTCGACATTATCCGTGTACATTTGATTACGTTATCGTTATGCATCCAATAGTTACAGTGTTAAGGATCGTTCAAGTATTACGTAAGCACCGAAGAGGGGGGGGGGGGGGGGGGTGTTTTTGTTTTTTTTTTTTGTTACGGGGGGGGGGGGGGGAAAGATGGCGATAATGCCGCGTATGTAAAGGATCTTATTAGT
>DWDX01005449.1:0-10521 GCA_018245675.1 Agara michaeli | reverse complement strand
GTATTTTCAGTTGTGTGTTGAGCGAAACACTTTTTATTTTTAAGTCCCAAAACAACCCCCCGCATATATATATATATATATATATATATATATATATATACACGTAACTGGTTGCTAGTGTGGCATTCTCTACATACATACACACGTAAATACATACACAAATAAATATAAATAAAGTTTGTTCTTTGTGTTTTCCCTTTTAATAAAAATATACTATATGAAAAACTATAGTGTTTCACTTAAAATTTCAAGAGATATGTAATTGGTAGATCCATTTTAGCTCTGATCAAAATTGGCCAGTCCTGGTGTAAGGTGTGGTGCTTTCCTTACGACGTTTTTGTGGATGTATAGACTTGTATTTGGCACTGTATCTATATTAATAAGGCTATCTCTGTCTGTTTGAAAGGGTTGAAAAATGGTTTGCTCCTCTGTTTACAAGTTTACATAGTATAGGTGTAGTTGGATGTTTTGGATGTTAAAACATAAAGGTTCGAACAAAAAACACGCTGCTAACCTCTAGCCATAAAAGCAAGGCAAACACTGCGCACTGTGGCCGCGACCTAACATAAAACTTCGATGCTACAAAGGACTCGGCGTTGATTTAAATAAAGCTATAATTAAGTACAATAATACTATAGTAACATTAACATAAATAAATTATTACTAAATACAAGCCGCGTTACATCAATGTAATAATAATAAGAATGACTTTGCCAGAACAAGTATCCAATATTGATGAAATGTACCGATATAATTATTTAATTGTTACGTAACGTACTGTACGGTACACGTTAGGCACAAGTTGAAATAAACTATAAATTGTCACTAGATTATTTTCAACAGGCAACAATGTACATATATATAGGACGCGCTATAACTGTATAGTTACACGTGATAATAGTAGCATACTCAACCTCTGTAAAAAAATTAGCAAAACGGTTCTTTCCTTCTTTCTTCCAATAACCCACAACGTTCTGTAGACGAACGTCAATTGGCTGATGGATGTAACGACAACGAAATAGCCGAGTTCGAGTTTTCGAGTATGTAATATGCAAATAAATTCTACATTTTATTACTTTTAAGTTTCTACCGTATCAAATTGATTGCCATCATACTTTTTTTGTCTTTTTGTGACGGTGTAAGTTCACCGGACCAAAAAAATCCTGACAATAAGTGAGTCTTTTTCATTTCTGCATTTCTTTAAACGAAATAGTAGATTTACAACAATTGTTCGCATATCATCAATGCTCATATCTGTTCCAACAAACGCAGTATCAAACCTACACAATATTAACCGCTAAAATTTCAATTCAAGTCTTTTATTTATCAATGGACGAAGTCCGTTCAAGCACACGATTTTCAAAAAGGCCAATTTTTTATCAATATTCTCAACACCTAACATTAACAATATAATTATATAATTTAACTAATAATAACCTAGGTATATATCTATAATAATACTAATAATAATAATAATAATTACTCATAATAATACAACGAAAGCGTCGAATAAATTATGTAATACGGATCCCCCAAAAGTTTTAGAGAAAACCTACCAAAATCGGTAGAATGTCCCCTTTACTGGCAACACTTTCGATTTAAAAAAAAACCACAACAGTCATTTCTTTTAGCAAAACGGTACTGCTTCATCTATAATGCGCTCAATTTAAAAGATAACATCACGGTGAATCACGGACATTATTATTTAAGCACGCATCAAAAACACTTATAAATATATTATCATTTGGTAGGAAATTGTCATGTGGCAATGTAGGCGACTTTGACACATTGAACACGTGACTACGCGGATGCAGCAGTACCACCAAACTAAAAAAATACATTACATCATTGCCAATATACAAAATAGATAAATAGTATACGTAATATACTGTGAATGGAAAATGTAATAATATAGTGATAGAAGATAGAACTTTCAAACATTTTGGGGGTATCTATTCTTTTTTTAAAATATTAATAAACAATTTCATCTTTGGGTACCATATTGCGCGGGACGAGAACAAACAAACAAAACAAAACAACGGTGCATTATTGCAGGAAACACATCAAGGCTCGTAATGACTATCTAATACTAAAATATATTAAAAATTTCATCTTACTCCTCATTCCCGTCCGTATTCTTTGCATATTCTTTGGCTGATCATTTAATACAGTCATCATTGGTGTTAGTTACATCCTTGGGTCCAGGTCGGAGCTATTTGAAACTGCCTCTAAGTAGGCCATTTTCCTAGATTTGAAAGTAACTGTGTTTTCTCAAGTCCTGTAATCGATTTTAGGTGTAAAATTACCAAAAACGCGAGGTCCCACCATGTGGTGGGGTGAGGGTGTCAAAAATAATGAAATTCGTCGCACGTTATTGACGGATGACGCCCAATTTACGTACAGTGTTTTATGGGATAAATCTAGAAACTCTGCAATGGAGTCTTTGGTTCTAGGCTTCTAGGCTTGCGTGGCCTATCTTAGGATGGACTTATCCCTCCCATCTGATGGGGTCAGGACAAACCGGTAGATATAAAATAGCATACCATTATCAATGGTTGACGCGAAGTTTATACACCCGACTAATATATTCATAGCTCCTGAATACTAAGAGCGTCATCGAGAGATGATTACTTTTCCAATTGTGAAACTCATATATTTATAATCTGTCGACCGTCTTCGTACGAAAGCTTGAAGAGAAAGTAAAACATAATATATCTTTCTAATTCATACTCCAATATGCAATAACAATAGCAAGGTATACTCGATTTTCTTCTAAGACCATCTTCTTATCGTCCACCCGTCGGTCCAATCTTCACCTAAAAGTCCAGCCTCGTCGGACAACTTCCAATTTAGGAGATCTGGATTGAGTTTTTTGTCCAAATCCAAATTTAAAAGATCTTGACATGTCACACGGACTCAGCTCCTATGAATAATTGACATTTTGCGTAATAAGTACAAACTCTTTGGCTAATCAATAGTTTTATCACTAACTCTTCCATAGGCATCATGGATAGACAAGATCGTTGCTTTGTAAATTTTCCATTCTTATAAATATCCCAGACCCAGACCAACTCCATTGTCACCGTCTGCAACGGCGCCTCATTCGTGGACCGACATGTCGACGGCGTTGTCTTCCTCGTCATCAGGCGCGGCTTTCTCGCTCCTGTTGGTCTCGTCCTCGCTGGAGCCGCGCGCGCCGGCCAGCGTGAGGAAGTGCTTCCCGAAATCCAGGTCGGCGTCGTACGGCACCGCGTCCGTCTCGGCGCCGCTCCGCTCCGCCGCGGCGTCGTAGACCTTGAACTCGCGCTGCTTCTTGCTGTTCTCGACGAACTGTTTCAGCTGCTGCGGCATCGGGAACGACGACTTGATGTGGCACCGCTTCATCCAGTTGCGTAGCGACTTGCGCGGCACCTTGTGCGTTTGGGCCGCCCTGCAAGCGGAACGGTTCTTTGTTGAATTTGAACTAAGTTCTACGGTTATAAATGTGAAAGATCGTTCGGATGTTTGTGAGTCGATCGAGCAAAAAATCCT
This sequence comes from Agara michaeli, assembly GCA_018245675.1. Taxonomy (NCBI): domain Eukaryota; kingdom Metazoa; phylum Arthropoda; class Insecta; order Lepidoptera; family Hesperiidae; genus Agara; species Agara michaeli. The sequence goes on along the minus strand of DWDX01005449.1, from coordinate 6,990 downwards.
GTCTCAAGTTGGATGCTGAACCGCATACAGATAAGTCTATGGACCGGAATGGTTCATAAGTTGCGTTTTATCCCAGAAAAACACACATCTGCTATAGAAATATGCATAGAAAACTATAATGTGCGAATCTATGTGTTAGATTGTTCCATAGACTACTAGATGGCGTTGTAACCGTTTTAGAATTTATCTAAATAAGCATGGCATGTTCTAGTAATTAAAATGGATAACAGATGGGAACATGCGATCTAACGTCGGAGGAAGCTAAAAGACGAAAGAACTTTGACCTTCAGCATGGCATGTTCTCCGTACTACAGGATTCATAGACAAGAGACACTAAAACTCCACACATTTGTACTGGTAAGGAGGAAAGGCCGTAAGGTAAGGTTTGGTGGGGTTAGTCGGTACGCTGACACGCTACGGGCTTCGCTTTTGTAGTATATAAGAAAGGTAGTGTATTATAAAAAGTGTCAAACCTGTATATACTCCCCCCTTTCTTGACATCCATGAGCGCGGCCCACATCGCTTCGTTCGAGTACCGTCTGTTCGGGTTGAACTTGCCCATCATCACCCGCTCCAGGTCCTTGCGCGACAGCCCCGAGGAGCTCACCTCCTTACCCTCCAGGAACTGGTCCAGGTCCGCCTTCAGAACCGTCTCGCCGATGTCGACGTTCTTGTCCTTGAAGATCGGCGGCCGTCCCCTGCGGCGGATCTGGGTCGGGCTCTTGTCGACCTTGGGGTGCGGTTCCTTGGGCGCGCTCTTGGGGATCAGCTCCACTTCGGACTTGGAAGGCTTCACCTCCAATCGCTTTTTGATCTGGCTCGCCTTCAGCAGAGACACCTCCAACTCCCCGTTCTGTTCGAGCCACGACTTGTAATAATCGTTCTCGCTGTTCTTCTGACTGTATTCGTCCGTATTCAAGCCGTACTTGTTGAACTCCTTCTGTATCTCCGTTGCGTTCATTTTCGACAGCTTATTGATGTACTCCGAGTTGGCTTTGGCCAAGTTTTGAAGTTTACTTTGAAAAAACAGCTCGCTCTCCGGTTTCACTCTTATGTAATTGTGACCTGAAAAATATAAGTATGTATATTATATTTTCCAAACCGACGACCTAACTATTGCATATACAAGCACATAGCGAACCATGAATGCGTTTGCCACGGAAAACGAAAAAAAAAATGGAAAAAAGAAAATCAAAACGACAAATGACATGTCTGTAAGATTGCCTGTTAAATAAAATAAAATAATAATAATAAAAAAAAACAACAATGTTGCCAGTTAAACCATTTTTAAATAATAACAATAACAATAATAATAACAATAGAAGCACATTCATGGTTCTAATTCTACAAGCTACTTATTTTATTTTATTCCATTTACATATTATAATAAAATGGCCTACCTTACAGACATTCATTTTTTGGCTCATTTAGTACAATGTCCATTCACAATATGATCTTCTTTTGTCTACGGTTTGCACTATGGACGATGTTTTTTTTTTTAATCACAACGTAATCGCGACGTATCGACATCCAATTTAATGTAAACGTAATTTAATTTTCGCAAAATAAATTAAAAGGTAAACGACTAAAATAAAACAAAATAAAATCATAGCAAGTGACATAAAGAAGTCACATTGCAAACAAACATTGATAGGTAATTTTTTTTTTTTGGAAAAATAAGTAAAGCAAAGAAAACAAACAAAACACCGCTAACTCGTTATATTAAAATTGATGATCAAACTCACCGGAGGGCTGCGTTAGGCTGCTGCCAGGCTTTCCGGGTTCCTCGTCCTGAAAGAGAATATGGATTACTTTAGAAAAACCAATCATACTAGCACATCACGTTTACATCATCACCTGACCAAACTCTCGGTCTAGTAGATAGACCTTGACAACTAAGCCGCAGGTGGTGGATTAGATTCCCACTCAGCACCATTAACCGACGAACATACCGTGTTCTGTTCAGGCACTAGGTTAATCCCCATTTAGAAATTTTGTCGAAGAGCGCTGTCTAATGAAAAGACTAGCAGTGTAATTAAATGGCTATTTCATCCAGTCGACATGTTGAAGTGAAACTGCCAGAAGCCGGAGAGCGAGCAGTTTTTTCAAAGTAAACTTCAAAACTTGGCCAAAGCTAACTCGGAGTACATCAATAAGCTGTTGAAAATGAACGCGACGAAGATACAGAAGGAGTTTAACAAGTACGGTTTGAATACGGACGAATACAGTCAGAAGAACAGTCGCGCGCTGTGGTCCATCACAGCAAAGCTAGGGACCTGGCGTGATGGTATGTTGTTGTTGTTGTTATTTAATGTAGGAGTTACCTCGTTATAATCCATGTTATCATTGTCCAGTTCACCGTAATACAATCCGTCCTCTTCGACCGTCTCCTCCTTAACATCGGACCTGTCCTCGGACTTCAGTTTCTTAGCGCCGTTTGTCGTTGTTGTCGTGTTGTTGTTGTTGTTCTGCGTGGGGAGGGGCTTGTGTTGTTGTGAAGTCGGACCTGGAAGGGAAAGAGGATGATCTATTTCACATCTCATTGTTGGGGACAGATTGAAAAGACCATTTTTAAGCCTCTTTCGATGAGGTAATACGGATTAGCGCTGTAAGTTCATTTTTCTTTTTTGTTATTAACAAACGTCAAAGCGCACTTTAGTGAGAAAGCGGCCGAGGTCAGCTAGACTTACCGTTGACGGAGGTGTCCCTTTGCGCGGACGCCAGCAGCGCTTCGGAGGCGACCGTGAAGTCCTTCGTGTCCCGGGACACGTCCGTCGCCAGGTTGCCGTTGTCCGTGGAGCAGAGGCCTGTGCAGTCAACATACACATATACATTGCACCCACCCGTATTCCTGGATAAGATAATTCCTCGATATTCTTATTAAGGAATTATTAGGAACATTTAGATGAAATTGGAAAACAGGCGATGATGTCAAAACAAAAAGCCAATGAAAGTGCTGACCTCTGATTTGCAGCGCTTCAGCGGAGCGCAGTAGGCTGGGCAGCTCCTCCTGGGTGACATTCACTTCGCCCTTGTACATGAAGTCCACGAGGGCCTGCATTTCGCTAAAGCTGGAACAAAATATGCATACATACAGTTTGGACTATTTTCAGGAGGATAGACAAGATATTTCCATCGATTATTGTCTGGAAGTTGTCGTTTCTTCTACCTTTTAAAATGTCCTCATATATATAGTTCATAAAAGAATCAATACATGTTTATATCTCCAGTTTTAGTGACAACATTAATGAATAAAAACCGGCTCGAAGGACCACAAGATATCTAAGGACTTGCCCATTTCAGATTGGGACGATAATTTTAATCTAAGATGGAATTGTTAGACAATATACGGTATGATTAGAATTCGATTTACAAAAGTTAATTTTAATGTTAATTATACGTGTAATGTGTATCAGCTGTGTGGTTATCAAAACTATCCTGAACTGTCTCAGTAGTTATTATTATTACTTTAGTATATCTCACCGCATATCCCTCATGAGCACGATGGGGTGCTTGCAGGGGTTCTGCAGCAGCAGCCGCTCGAGGTACGCCGAGCACGCGCTCAGCACGAGCTTGTGGCAGCGCAGCTGGCGCGACTCGCACGCGAGTGTCACGTCCGCGAACTGCTCGGTCAGCAGCAGCCGGGGGAACACCGACTGTCGAATGAGAACGATTAAGGTTTGACCTGTTGACCAGTTGGTCTGACCCTGACTGCTCGACCGGAGATCGTCAGTTCGATTTCCATTCCCCAACATTTGTGTGATGAGCACGTTTGTACACAGCGTGTATATATGTAGTGTTTCAGTTGCTGGTCACTAAAGGTTCTGCCTAGTTTGGGATCAAGATGGCCGTGTGTGTGGGTGTTCCAATTATGATTATACAAAGACTATGTATAGAATGGAATGGAATGGAATAGAAAGGATCAAAGACGTTTGTCAAGGTCGTAGTCGGTGAAAATCCTTAGTCTCTATCGCACAAAGTGAATTCACTGATATATTATTTAAGTACAACTGTACACTTCATTGTAACATCCGAAGCTAAGTCCGTTTGTCCATCCCCAAGGTCGAATGTATGATCAATACCTGCTCCACATATTTATAATCTGTATGTAGAAAGAACGTACATACAAGAGACCAACAAACATTTCGTAAAGGCGAAAGAGTTATTTAAAAATTAATTATTTTCACGACGGATGGCAAACTGCATAGTAGTAAACATCTTTTCATCCCCCCCCCCCTCCAATCAAAAATACTGGAGCCAGATATTAATGTAAACAAAAACCACTAACAGTCCTATTCGAGATCGTTAGCAGGCATTCGGAAGGAATGACCACTTGTGACTAAAGTTCACACTCTTTTCAAGGTATCTCGAAGTCTAGACATCACTTATGCTGTAGTCGAATACGATAAGGAACTATCATTATTTAATTGAACGTATCGATCGGCTCTGGTCACGACACAAGACTCGAGCACTTCGATATAAAATGTCCAATAACAATGAAATTGTAACGATATAATGTGTAGTATTTTTGTTTTATGAACTGCGCGCCGCGATGTTAGCCGCGTACATTTCGAACCCGTGGGAATAGCGAGATAAAACATATCCTATGTTCGTTCACAGGCTTCAAGCTATACCAATACCAAGTTACATTACAATCGGCCGAGCCGTTCGGCAGTGAAAGCCTAACAGATACACGGACAGAGTTACTTTACAAGAATATTGTCAGTAATGTATCATTTCATTTTGTACAATCTTATGGTTCTGTATATTATATTTTTGTACTATTTTATCCCGTCCCTGTTATTTTATCATTACCATTATTTAAACGTGTGTAGTCTATTGTGTGTAGTCCGTGCAAGGTTTGCTTCACACACCGATATTTCCACCAGCGGGTCTACTGGTAGATACTTCAGTTATGTCTACATAAATAAAATGAAATATGGTTAAATTAAATACAATCCAAATTACCTGCAGGTTTGTATGGTAAGAGTTCCATCTCACGCAAAATTGTTGCGGCGGCAGCGTCATCTTTCCATCAAAACTCGGCACAGATTATAAATATCAATTGTCTATTATCAAAAACATATCTATCTAACTCTATACTCTTTGGCCGATGAGCGTCAGTCCTCTGTATTATTATTCTTTTTTAATTTTAATAAATTGCACAGATTATATATATATTCTTATATAAAAATTGCACACAAAAAGTCCACAAAAAGTTCTTTTATATCACAGATCTATTTCTAAGTCATATTTATTTAAAAAATTTAAGTACAATCAATACTTTTGCGGGTAGTTTTATAAGTAAGTAGAAACTGTTAGGACTAGAATGTATATTATATATAATATTTCGGTTTGAATACTGCAACTCTAATAAATAGCTTTATCTTGGGTACCTGGAAAGAAAACAGAATAAATGTAAATAATCGCTTTTAGAGCATCTTCTTTTTATATGGGCCGACTAGCATGGTTGATGGTCACTATGTACGAAACACATTAAGGAAGGCCATTTCGAGAACACCTCTAATAGACAACCCGGGGAAACGATATTGATGAAAAAATATTCGAAAGAAATCTTAAAAATATTAGCGGATGCAAACCCTCATACTAAGACTACCTTTTAAAGGAATAGGCGTGACAACATTTAATGTTTTTTTTATAATCTTAGCTCGGCAAAGAGACAGATGGATCATCTGTTGGTAAGTGGTCACCGTCGCCTATGGACATTTGCAACGCCCGAGGAGTCGGCAAGGAGTACGTTGCCGGGTTTATGCGCAATTCTTCAAGAGCCCAACGTCATAACGCACAGGAGGTTCCAAGCTAAGACAGATCGGTAAAGTTAACGCTTTCACGGCATCCACTCAATGCGAGATGCGATTACGACAGTGCGCTGGTGAGACAGGGACAGATGCACGTAGGAGGGCGCCGTACGTAAGTTGCAAACACAAAAAAAACAACTCGTGAATATAAAAAAATCGATGGAGGGCGCCGTGGATGTAAGGGCTCGTCTGACCCCACCGTCGGGGCGTATCGACCTCACAATCACATACCTACAGTCGTACTTGCTATGAGTCCTTTTTATTCAAACAGCATTTGCTTGAAAATACACAATTTTTTTTTTTCATTTATTTATTTAACTTTAAAAAAACACGACTTTCTATTCCCAATCAGAGCTAAATGACAGTTATGAAAGAGCTTGCTTAAAATTGGCGGATTTCCAAAAAAGCTTTCATCCCTTATTTTACCCCCAGAGGGGGATATGGTTGGTGTTCAGAGAACGTCGAAACACGTATCACTTTATTCCTCACCTTATGAGCTATGGGAAGTAGGAAGGACACTAGGCGTTTATGTTTTACAATTAGGAGAAGACAATGGTGCACCAGAAATTACATGTTTCGATTTCTGTGATTATTATTTGCACGGATAGTGATCATAATATTTTCCTATAATTCAGATTTTATTTCTATTATACGATTAAATTTATTTTCATTTAAGTTTGACACCCACTTTATATTCTACAACATGTACATAATATATAAAACAGGATATTGAGTGACCCAGAGATCAACGCACAGCCGGAGTAGATGTTCATGGAATGCTGAAATTTTGTAGATAGACTCTGTATACTTATATAGCGTAAGTGCTCACTTACTGTTGGCGCTCACCAACGAAGGGATTTTGGAAATTCCACCCCTAATGGAGTGGAAAAACTGTAAGTTTTTAATTGAAGATTATTATATTATTACTATAATTTTGATCTAAAGATGCTAAGGTTGACCGGGTAAACGTACCGCTACTCCCGCACTACAACTAAAGGAGATGGGGGTGTCTGCAGACCAGCGCCGCGCGGGATCATGTTCCCGTGTTCGCAACAGCTGAGACACCTCCAATTGTCTCATCCCGTTTTTTTGTATACATATTTTTTTATACATTTGTGCTGTCATAGTATTTATAGGCAATAAAGTATTATTTTCTATCTCTCTCTAGGCG
>DWDX01005448.1:0-10521 GCA_018245675.1 Agara michaeli | reverse complement strand
GGGTTATTAAGATCTAGATTGCTTGTAGCAAACACCTCCACGCAAGTCTTAGAGAGTTATTCAGAATTACAATTCAATCATTCCTCCATCCTCAATCACTTCTCCGGCAGGCGGCACCATAAGGGGAGCCTCAATGCGCTGTTTACGACCCTTGGCATCGACTACTTCGATTGTTTCTGGCTCAACTTCCATCTCCTCTTCAGCTTGTCTTTGTTTCAGTCCTGCGGCTGGTGACCTGATAATAATAATAGTAGGGACAATTTAACACTACACCATTTGATTTTAAATTAGAGACTTAAATCCCTGTGTTATTGCTGGATAAATGATCAACGTGCATACATATTATGACATAGTATATTTCCCTTAAACACAATAAACAAATATGATCGTTACAGAAATGTCTGTCCTGGGTTTGAATGGAATCCACAAACTCCTGATGTCAAATGGTCACTAATATAGCCCGTAGACATTTCAAATGTTTACAGCTGCTCACTTGTGTCTACACATAATTTGTGACTGTAAAATGTGTTGCACTGAACAAATGACTTGCCAGAGTTGTGTGAAGAGTTTAGTTCTCAGTTTACAAGTATCAGAATCACAGAGAAAGATACAAAAGTAATTACCTGATTAACGATATGTCCCTTTGTACTTCTCGCACGTCCCGCTGCCATTCTACTTCGCGGCCCTTCCTTAAACGCTGCATAATGTAGTTGTTAGACCTCCTCTGTCTTATCTCCTCGACCTTCTTCATTGCTTCGATGGTCTTATTCCACAGTTCTCTGTTATACTTGACGGGCGTGTGGCGACGTTTCTCGAACTCGAAAGAAGGGTCAATGGTTAACTCCTTGCCAGCAGTCTTACGGTATGCTTTAGTCCATTTAGTTTTACGCGGGTTCTTCTTCTTTTTGAACGCGGCGTGGCATTTTGAACGACAAAATCTGAAAATCTAAACAAGTGTTCCATCTTATCATAATGTTGTGAAAATGTAATAAAGGGCAGTACGTGACAAGGTACAAATGGTACCTACTTTGCAATCATTTCTCACGAATTGTATCCCATGTCCAGGATATATCCTGGACGAGCAAAAATAACAAGTTTCTATACGCATTTTTACACGTGCTGTTTTGGTTATTTGACAGCACGTCAGAAAAGAACTATCACGAAAATGGCAGTACGTCAATATTGCCAGTATAGCCGAGTATAATAATTTATTGTCATTCACTTTAAAAAGTAAAAGTATTATTAACTTTAAAGAATTAAATGCATTGCAACAATTGGAATATATTTGTGATGTGAAATAAAATATAAGTAAATGTATACATGCGCAAAGTCAGATAAAGTGTAATATTATAATTCCCTACATTTAACGCAGCATCTAGATGGTTGCTACTATTCACCACTAGATGTCACTAGCTGTTCAAAATTGTTAGATGTGTGCAAGTTATATATGTATGTATGTACAACTTGTTTATAGCTTGCATGTAAGCCGGAATATCACAAAGCGGATAGGCAATTTAACTTTTCAGTTGACTGCCCGATTTATCGCTTTCCTAAAATACCGGCATGTTTACTCCGTTGGTTGGATGTTAAGCTTCTAATTACTCCAAAGTGTATATTTTGTATGGCTCAAAGAGACCATTACGAGTGCATTTCTTGCCTTATAGAGATAATCGTGTAAGTCAGTAAAGACTTGTATATACTCGACCTTATTAAGGAGAGAGTTTGTTGTTTGTTAGGGGAACAGTTTCGATGCAGAATATTGACATAATCTTGATCGTATGGTTCACGGTACTTACTATAAAACACGTACCGTACTAACCGTAAAAATCTGTTTTAGTTATTGCAAAAACCATAGACGATTTGGAAGCTGGAACTATCAGCGATGACGCGCCGCTAGACAGCAGTTTTTGTGGTTGCATAGATTGTACTGCTGTTGTAAAGGGGTTGATAGTATAACAATGAATTAATCTAACTTTCAAATGCCATAAATAAGCAATAAACCCCATCGCACCAGTGACTTACTTAACATTACATTCACAGCACTAATAAAATTAGCATTGTAACGAGTGTCGCCGGTGGTCTGGCTAGGGTTACTGGATCTGCAGACGTCGCTTGCGGGACATTACGGCGCTGATTGTCCTGGTGTTGCTAGGCGATGTCAGAGTGTAATAATAATAATTGGGACAATTCGCAAGTAACTCTGTCCATCCGTTACATTTACAGATTAAAATAAGTAACCCGATTTTGATAAAATTTGGTACGGAAATAGCTGGCAAATTGTACTTAAAATATATTTTTTATTAACAATAATAGAGAGTGTGTAATAAAGGATGTAAAATGTGTAAAAAGTAGTAAGAGATCCGCGCAAACGAGCCAGCGAAAATATCAGGATTGTTAATTGTATGTGCTATTAGAGATATTTTGAGTTTTCCCTACTGTTCTCGACGTGTGGTAACCCTAGTCGTCTGTGCGGTAATGACAACGTGTTTAGATTGATCATTACGGTATTACCATCGCCGTGCGCCATCGTTTAATAGCGAATTATCTGTTTTAACCACGTGAACGGAATTTTTATAAATATTTCGACGGTTATTTTAAACGAACGGAATTCCAGCCGCTCGGTTATTTCACTCAAACGAGCTTTTATTTAGTCAGTAAAAAAATCGTAACCAGCATTGCTTTTTTTACGTTTTTATATGAAGATAGAAAATTGTCTATGGAAGTGGGCCGAACATACCACAGACAATGAGCCAACGTCTTACGCAGACAAACCTTAACATCCTGCAAGGTTCTCCTGTTCGTGGAATATTATTAATCCTTGACAGCGTCACGTTAATTGATTCAAGTGCATCAAGATGTTCCCGAATGCACTTTTTCAAGTTCTCACAATCGCTGTTATGCATTTTCAATTCCGTCTGCGATTTATGCAAATGCGGCGTCGAGTGCATTTTTTTGCATCGAACTGCATTAAAAAAAGCGCACGTCGCTTAGTCAGTAGTGACATACGAGGTGACATGCGACCAACAGGTTCTGAATATCAATTTAAAGTTATTGAAATTGAGACCCATTGACCAAGATACACTTGAATACTATTAAAGATCTTATTTTTAACGTCATAAGGGTCAATTTAACACGAATGGATTGCGATTCGCGGTGCGACTTTCGCGGTTGGGTGTGCAGTGAAGAATGTATCGATTTTGGTGCATTCATGATTCTGTGGAGCCGATACACGGAGATATGTTTATTTCTATGAAGACGGCTTGTTTGACGACCATTCAATTTATAGGTTTATTGAGCTTAACATTTTTGTACTGCAAAGACAGTAGACATAGCAGTACAGGTGACTGTGGGTATTCTGAAAATATTAATGTATTTAGATAAAGAAAGATTCTTAATAGATGTTAAAGATTTATAATATTTTATCTATTAATATTGTTCTATACATTTACTGTACGTTTGGGTGTCATCGTTAAATGTTTGTGCATTGTCACTGAAATTGTCTATGGGAAAGAAAGGCAAAATTTGAGAAGCGTTGTAAAATCTTACAATGCTCAGTTAAACTTGTTAAATTTTGAAGCCTAAAATATATTAAAACAATATACGAAGATTTGGGTTAGTGTTGAACATCTTCTGAGGTGTATATAACATGATTTGGAAGGCGGTAAAAGATACATTTCGGATTTTTAATATGGATTTACTTTACCGTTGTCACCGCGGTCATACTAGTAGGTATCGGTTATTGGACTCGGCTGATTTAATGGTCAAACGAATTCATACGGATTAAAGATATTCCGACATTTTAAGGGCACGAGTTACGTTAGGACAGTTTTACGATCAGAGTCGCTGAGAAACGGCGTCTAGACGGACGTGATTATCATGTTATTAATGTAATCTTAATGTTTCAATTCAATGTATTGTAATGTGAACCATATTTAAAATTTTCTTGCACACAAGTGAAGCTCGGTTGTGGGAACGACGGCAAATTTGAAATTCGAACGCCGAGTGTGAACCGACGTAGACCCTATCTAAGGTTTATTTCAGACTTCAGTCTCAGCTTATCTGCTCACACCTATTGAAATAACAAACAAAACCGCTGTTGAACAGCTGCGGAAAAGGTGTTCTACTACCTATGATTTTTTCTCGTATTTGCCAAGAAATAGATACACGAGTAGAGACAGCTCAAGGATCATAAGAAAGAGAACAAAAATACGTAAGAGATTCGCTAGGTTTTGCTTTTCGTCTTGTACTTAATGGATTCACTGTTATCTAAAGTGGGACCACTAACATAATAGCAATAGACTTGCTAATGGCCAGCAACAACAATATGATAAAAATAGCGGCCATAGACAAAGGATGTCGTAAAATTAAATGAAAATTCATTTATTGCGGTCTGGAGTTATGTAATTTGACTTTGTATTGCATTAATTCATTTTTAAAAAATGTAAATCTTAAGATGTTTAAAATAAATTTACCATAAAATTATTATAATTATACCAACATTGCCAAAATATCTTACGGGTAGGCAGAGATCACAGTGATTTCTGCAGACATCTCTGGAGATTTCTCCATATCTCTGGAGATCTCTTGATCTCTGGAGGAGAGATATTATAATCTCTATCCTTACAAACCTGATGTGCTTCTTTTACATATATCACTTTGACTAACGTTCCCTACAGTCCTATACACATTTTACAAGAAGGGTCCTTCAAGCTATAGCCGCAGTTTAATCCTTTTATTGTTTTCCATTTCCGTGTTGTCTATGGCAGCGATAATCCTTTTAAGGGACTCAAGGAGGTCGTTGCATGTGTTTAGTGATGATTGTACCCCGCTGGGGATCCAGCACACTGTCTAACACACGGGCGTTTCAATATAGCGAATGTTGATTGCAGTTCACTACGTGTATGATGTGATATGCTTATGATATGGCTTGAAACTTCTTCAATGAATGTAATTATGTAATAATTTTCAAATCTAGTTATAGTATCCGAATTCATTAAGTTCATATAAGAATGTTCCAGTCAAAAAGAAAATCATATCATAGGATATTCACATGTTTTTTTGCGTAAACTTGTGCAACCAACCTTTATACGGCTATAGGAATGTTACTATGAATTTATTTGGTGAGTATTCATAAGTACCAGGACTACAGGAATGGGACTGTTAGTAGTAATATTAGTCCAGTTAGTACTCGCTAATATTCTCCCTATTATAGGTCCAGTACCTACACCCTTTTGACGAACCGTACAGATCATTATGTTCTACCACCTCTTGCTGCATATTTAAATTTTTCGTATGTACTAAATGATTATGGTATAGAAAACGATTGGTTATCTTTATGTCAATTCACAGACCTTTCTCCGCAATGGCTATAAGACATTCGTAAAATCATGCGCGCGATTCTAACTGCGCGTAAGTTAGTGCGCGTAAAATTCACATCGCGGTTGCGTGTAATTTACGATTGTTTACGCGTCATTACGCGTGCCGCTTACGAACTGATCTGGTTAGCGTTATTAGTGTACTTACTTGCTTAGGACTACTTAGGTCCGGTGGAAACTGTAAAAGGCCTCTATTTTGTAATAAGAATAGTGATTTTGATTTCCGCATTATGGGTACTTGGTTCCGTGCTGCGTATATGAAATACAAAGTTATATACTGACAAGATTTTGTATATATAATTATAGCCTATAATTAGTATTGTAATGTACAACATATGTGACTATACGTAGTAATAAATAGTAGGATACCTGTATATCTGCTAACTACATTCATAACATTTACGAAAGCCTAAGTTCATGAAATGCTGGATTCGTAACAATTAAGATTTTTGAGGATTTTTAGACTGTCTAAACTCTGCGACTAAAGCAGTGGACCAAAAAAAGGGGGGAGAAAAATTTGCCCTCTTGCTGTCGATCGTGATTGGTCAGTTCGCAAGAGCTTTATGCTATAGGTCATGCAAATTACCTACGGCCCTACAGACAGTATCCGAATTTCACTGCAATACAAACTTCACTTATCACCCGAAGGTATATCGCACCGCTGCATTATGATGTGCAAACTGACTTAAACTTAAATCAAAGGAAAATTGACTTTATTCTTTACAACGTAAAGTCTTCCTAACATGCGCAGTTAAGGCTATGTTAACGCCACTAAGGAGATTTATTATGCAAAAATTGCAAAGGAACGTAGGCTCGGAGCTGTTCGTTTACTTTGAGAATAACAATACGGGTAGAATTCGTGTGCAAAATGTGAGAGAGGGTTCTCAAAGTGTTATGAAAATGGATGGTCATAACGCTTCTGAACAAAAACTTAAACTTCTCAACTAAAAGTTAAACTTCGTCGGAGGCTTTTAAGTCGGTTTTAAAATATTCGACAGACGATTTGGCCACTAACGCGTACCACTGGAGCATCGTGGTGGCGTATGTTTCAAGCTCTCTGCATATGCAGGACAGATCATGAACAGCAGTGGGTTCGCAGAGATGGTATCACCAATTAAACTAGTACATCACTCTATATACTTCTGTATAGTGTAGTACTATTCCGATTCTATTCAACATTAACTCATGACACATTGAGACTTAGTAGCGACCCACTTGGTGGTGTTTATGCATCTCTGATTGACCTCATTCGTTTCAATTTCAAAGTGGTCCGCTATTTAATTCGATGTCGATCTATCGTTGCCGGTAACACATAAAGTGAGGCGGCTCGGGTGTCCATCTGCATACAATATCGATAAATCAAAGTTGCTTAGTGACTTTCCTGTAAGCAGTGTAAGGTTTAGTACCATAGTTTTATGGAGTAAGTAACTAGTCAATTGCTTTGTTTTCGTGACTAACATTAGTTTTAAAATTTCACAGCTCTTAATCGACCCTTTTCATTAACTGTTTGAGAACGTTTAATTTACAAACAACTCCCTGTAGGTACTGAAGTAGGTGATTTGTTTTCTTGACTGAAATTAATTATACGATTTCGTACAAAGATAGAAAGTTTTGCTTATTTCTGCAGAGTAAATTCGATGCAGTAAATTTAAAAACCATTACATAGCACTTAAATAATCGTTAAATTAATTATTTAACAGCATTTACTTTGCAAATGACTCGAGATCTCGGCGTAAAATTTGTATTTTATTATGAAAAATGCAATATGTTTCCATTTACAATGTAAGTCGGATATGTAGTATAATATAGAGCTATACTTCCTTGAACAATCAAGTGTAGTTGATGGACAATAAGGAACCAAGTGGGTGATATACAATTTATAGCTCCTTAACAGCCTTCGATAAGCGTTCGATGAATATACGAATACATAAATCTTAAATAGGTTTCATAAGGGTTTGCTCTTACTATGATTAGTCGGTAATATTAATTCAACATTTTTTTTATAATCCAGCCCACCGAATAGGCAGACAGGCCACCTGGTGGTGAGTGGTCACCGTCGCCTATGGACACTTGCAACATCCGAGAATTCTAAAATATCTTCACTAACATATTTTTCATTGCATGAAATTCAGACTCTACACTCATCGAATAACGGTTCTTTCAGACGCTGCACCATTTTTTTGTTCGTTATTCAAATGTTACAACTGCTCAGTGATAATAAAGGTGATTATATTAACACATCTATGAATAGACACCTAGCATGCGATAGGGGAAGAATATTATAACTTTGTAAGGTTACATTGGTTTACTTATCGGCACTGCCCTCATAATACACGTAGGTAGGGAACTAGTCCGGCATTTGTGCCAGGATGTGAACCCAGACCACCGGAGTTGGAACTGAACTCCATACCACTAGACTGTCAATGTTTTGTCATAAATATTTATATATGAGTGTAATTAAACAATGTGTCTGACCGTTCGTGTGTTCCCATTAAGCACGCATGCTCATTCGCCACTTGTGCAGTAAAAAATATACTGCCTATAACAAACTGGGGCCCTTTGAAGCAATTATCAGAATCTGGTCTTGAATAGAATTCTAGAAATACCAGTTAAGTGAATATTACCGTGAGTTCCTGTTGCATTGAAATATTCCAAGCTAGTCGCGTGCCCCCGACTCCTTCTTGGTGTTACTTTTTCTATATAAACCTCAAATCCTCTTACTTTATATTGCTAATTGTTACATATGTTTTGTTGCTAGTTGTTAAATAATATGTTTTATGTAATTATTAAGTCACAAGTAGCCGCTATGACCGATGAACGTTTGCAAGCGACCCCGAATATTCGATTGCACTAGTTGGTAGAGCTTTTACGAGACTATCAACAAGACTACAAGTCACTTAGTATTATTCGGTATTAGGACTGTGACTATTAGTGCAGCGAGTAGGCATCAATACTATGTCCAAGATTGTCAAGGACGAGATTCTAATACCGAGGACTCGCCGGCGCCTCAAATTTATCCGTAAATAACATAATATTGTGAGTAAAGGTTGGTAAAATTTAGAGAAACTCAGAGTTAACTAAGTCAAAAAATAATATTTTTGTATTTAACTTGATTACACGCTAAAAAACCCACACGTTTTATAATTGCCTTTATATTTCTAACGATAAATATCTTATCATTTCAAATATTGAGGATACAGACGTACAGTAATTTTCCGTTTCACTGTAACGAAAGGCGGTTGCATTTTTTGTCGCAATCAAAGCTTACTAATGGCTGTATTAATTATTTTTTCTGCGACTGTACTTGTAACGCGATTCAGTAAGCAATGTCCAATGAATCCCATGAAAAACTAAGGACATGATACAGCAGGCACTTTGCATTTATACGGGCTTTGATCTACCGTTTCAACTGTACTGTGTAGTTTTTTTCCTTTTCTTATAAGTAGAAGTACTGGCGTGTAATTAATTGTTTTACTATTATGTTGGTATTTTGTTTACTTATATCGGATTGATTCTTTTTGTATTGTGCTACCAGTAACTAACGTAAAGGATAAATTAACCTGTGATTTGATGGAAAAGCGAATTTGAATTAAATTCACTGGGTCACTTTAACTGCAAAATCTTCAGGTCCTGTTACTGATGGTAGCCGATAAAAATGGATTTGTGAAGGAGCTGCCTCGGGTTACGTAAACTGTAATTAATAATTACTGAAAGTTAACAGCAGTAACGGAGCTTACTCAATATGCCCTTGGGGGTAATAGATATGTGAATAAATATATATCTGTTCTATATAACAGTTCTAAATAACAGCTACTTGTAACAGTTGAATATAACGGCTCTATGTGACAGTTCTGTACAAATATGTCGGATGAAATAGTTTGACATCACCTATGTTAAGTTAATAGCGCGTAATTTTAACGTCAAAACGTAGACACGAAGCCTGAATAATTAGTCGTAATTGTTTTTATCTTGTCGTGTAGTCAAGATAAATCAATTTTAATGTACAATTAATAATCAATATTAATGAGGTATTTAGTTATTGGCTGGATTCCGTTTATTTACCTCCGGGCGTCTGGCGACTTGCGTGAATGACGTGTCGCAAAATCAGCGAGTAACCTATGTATAAACTATGATATGAAAGCGATGAAACTGTGATTGACAAGAACTCGATTTACATGTTATATAATGAGCATTAATAATAATAGTGGTGATTTCAATTTGTTATTCTGACAGCTGATAAACATACAGAATATATACCTACAATATAATATTACACTTATATATTGTAACCACATCGAGAGACAACAAACAAATATGCTCATCACGCAAATGTTGCTCTTCGATGGAAATCGAACCAACGACCTCCGATTCAGCATTTAGGTAGTTTTCCAACCGCTATACCAAGAGACCAGGTGGCGTCATGATCTATGGTTGTTTCTTTACAATTAAATAAAGAACCAATCACTAGGTTTGGTTTTTATACTGATACGAATTTAGTATGACTTCATTATATTTATGTTACCTTTCATTATAAGAAATATTTTCATTTCAAAAATCCATGGTAATATTCTAGTTATGACGATGACTATTGTCGAGTTATTGGAAAACAAAGTTATCGGTTTTATCCAAACATTACCTAAACTATATCTAATTTTAACGCAACTTTAATTGGCATTCGCTTGTTGAGTGCGGTCGCGCAGGTGTGTAAGGTGTCGAAGTCTAGATTCTCGTATATTGAGTGGACAATAAATATTACATAAACATCGTTAGACGTATTATATACAACGAGCTCCACATTAAGAGCTTATGTATGTAGGAGTGTTTAAGTTTTACGCCCCCCATTAAATTCTCTTATTTATTATCTATCTTTCCATAATTATCTGAAGGATTTCCGCGTCTACACATTGTATGTAATCTAAGAAAAATTGTAATTGTATACGTAACATCACGCCTGGAATCCCCTAAGGGGTACGCAGAGAAGTGTAGTACACCCCGACATTTCACCAGTTACGTTTAAGTCCCACAATAGAATAGGTGGTGAGCCTATTGCCATGCACCGGGCACGCATTCAGACTCTGAGTCACTACTAGAAATTCTAAATTAGAAAAATCCAACAGTACCCAACCCGGGATTTGAACCCAGGACC
>DWDX01005447.1:0-10522 GCA_018245675.1 Agara michaeli | reverse complement strand
AAACGTAACTGGTGAAATGTGGGGGTGTACTACACTCCTCTGCCTACCCGTTAAGGGGATTACAGGCGTGATGTTATGTTATCTTAGGTGGGTGAAGTGAAGACTTAGTTAAAATAGTATACCGATGTTAAGCCTTCACGTTCTGAATTTACGGCTAATGATAAGTAATTTATTGGTCATTGCATAGATAGAGTCAATACGATGTTGTCTTTCTAGCGCATCGTATGCAACGAGAGCATGTAGGTACTGTAAGACCTTAATTTGTTGAACGGTAAAACGATGATGATGACGAAGCTGACGGCAATGATGATGGCGGTAATGATAACGGGAGCAATATCGACGATGAGCATGATAATGACAAAGCCGATGACGATGACAACGATGATAACGAGATCAATATAGATGATGAGGATCGTGATGTAGAAGCCTATAGCGATGACAATGATGATAACGATAATGAAAACAATAACAATGACGATAATACCGATAAAGATGAATATGGCACTGATGATGACGGTGATAATGACGACGTCGAACACGATAAACCCGAACCATTCGAAATTCGAATGATCTTTAACTAGACCCGTTACGTTCCAATTCTAACGGTACCCACCATTAATCTCGCCACAATCGACCACTTAGGGGTGCGTGACGTCATGTATTGGTCCGTCAGTTCCGCGTGGCGTCATTTAATGGTCTGTCAGCCGAGTTACCGACGGCGCCGGATTAATGAAGGCACCGCTAAGTGCCTAGTTTATATTTAGAGCGACTATCTGCACCGCGATGAAATTTACACGACTCACGTGTTCAAATGTTATACATCCCTGTATAGGCGTCCGCTTTCAAATGCAGACCTTTGGTCTATCTTTTAATGGATGCTTCAACACAAAACAGATTATCAAACATCGTTTTGCATTCTGCCAATGTGTATCTACTCGAACTCACGATATTTGAGTCATAGTCAGTAACAGGACTGTAGCAGGCTGTATGGTTTTAGAATACAGGGCTGTAGCACTATATGATGTAAATACTAGTAGTAGTATATCTCCGTTCTTAGCGAGGCTTACCGTGAACGTAACATCACGCCTGTAATCCCCTAAGGGGTAGGCTTACCGTGAATAATTATTTAATTAGGAAGTAGAGAGATGCTTCGTCCATATAATAATAATAATGGACTTTAAGGACTAAGAAGCCGGTAAAGCTTCTTCTACATATGTGCTTGGAAAGCCTTTTGTTGATATGCATCGGCCTTTGAAGGCCTATTACCGTGAGCTTACAAGCAATGGTTGCTTCTACAGTATAAATATATTACTCAGGGACAACACACACGCGACCGTCCAATACCGAACCGGACAGATCGTATACTGTGGTCAGATAGGATTCTAGGGAGTAACTTTAGTGCAGCCATAGAGAAAATCTTAGTCAAGCACAAGTATTTGTGGGTAGGACTTTTGTAATATAAAAACACTAGTTGAATCGGCAAACGTTGTTCTGCTATATAAATGATTCATTCATATGTTTTTTGGTATCTTGAATCGTTTTCGCAGCGCACGCAACGGAAGCCCTCAAGGATCAATAATTTTCCCCGTTTTTTTCACATTTTCCATTATTTCTTCGCTCTTGATAGTTGCAGCGTGATGTTATATGACCTAAAGCCTTCCTCGATAAATGGTCTATTCAACACAAAAATATTTTTACAATTCGAGCCAGTAGTTCCTGAGATTAGCGCGTTCAAACAAACAAACAAACAAACAAACAAACAAACAAACAAACAAACAAACAAACAAACTCTTCAGCTTTGTAATATTAGTATAGATTTGCAATTCCATCAATACGAACCTGGATCGCACGTAAGTCTTCTTTAATGCGTTAAGCATGGACCGCGGCGCGGGTCCAATGGCAATATATTATAATGTAAATATAATTAAAATCGAGCGCCCGCCCGCCCGGCCACAATGGGACTGTCGAAAATAATTCGCGCGAGCCCACCAAGCCGACCGATTATTCACACCGGTGACAAATGGCGGTGTCCGTTCGGATATTTCGATTATATTTCACGGATTTTGCGATCTGTGTGCTGAGTGCGAGTTTAACAAAAATATTCACGGCGAGAAGCGAATGTGAGTTGCTATGATATTGACGTATCGAATGTCAAATTTTGTATTTCGTAATCTCGTGAGTTCTTGAAACAACCAATCACGTGCAATAACGTCCTCCATTGATAAGTACTATTGACATTCGCACTCGCAAAAATTAGTTCCCATTACTGACACTAGTTGGCACTGTTTCAATTCTATACAAATTGTTGTTTACGCTCTTACGAACGAGTAGAGAAGAAAACTCGCACTAGGCACACTGATGTGTGAAATCTGCCAATCCGCACCCGGCCGGCGTGGTACGCTATCGCCGTAAAACTCATTATAAGAGACCCGTACCCGGCAATAAAACAATAGAATGGGTCAAACAGCATTGTTGTTAATCAATATATTGTATTAATTCATAACTATTATTTCTAACAAAACAGATCTGATTTTAGAATTGGCTGTAAGTTTGTTGCGTACAGCGGTCGTACCGGAAGGTTCATTATATGTCATTAAGTAATTTATTAACTATTTTAAACATCCCGCTATATACGCGCTAAATTGTAACGGCTGGGCTTGTGCACACACCCCAAGCATCCAATCACACGCTCGTACATCGCCAACGTCGCAGGACGAGGTGTGCTCATTGGCCGCGCAACGCCGGTACGTCCTGCTCCGCTTGGACGCGCGCACCCCTCACTGTGCCGCTGCTTTATCGCGACCATGTGCTTTCCGTTTACGTTTCGGCATGGCAAAGCGAGATCGAGAGCCAGCCGAACCCAGGACACTCGATCGTCGAGCTGCTCTTCAAGCGGTCACAGGTACGTGGGATACTCTTTAGAATAGCATGCCATTACTGTATATCCGCGCTTTCTCTGCTCGCCTGCCTGGTTACCGTGTGCACAAGCTTAGTTATTATAACCCGAACCGACGGGGTCTCCACGTGGCCGCTCAACCAGCACGTGGACAGTGTCGTCTCGCAGGAACATTGCGCGGCCATACTGTATATTATAAAACTTAGAGGCGGGGAACCATGGAACGCAGTTCCTTTGTGTCATTAATACTTAAATTTGGACGGTTCAATATGAAAAGTAATATAATTTTAGAAAACACCTAATAAACGTGTCAAAATTGATGCCGGTAGGAAGTGATGCCGAAGCTCCCTGAGCGATTTTTTTAATCTATTTCAATTGAAAATTATTCTAGCGACTTGATGCTCTGCCACTATACGCGATCCAAACTATGGATGTTACGAAATTCAAACACAGAAGTCTTCCATTGTCTTCCATTTAAGGAGCGTGGGTCAATAAAAGTTCGGGTACTCTACTTACGCTCAGCGTAGGGGTGTCCTGATAGTATGAACCATTCTTATAGAAACGAGTACGTAATGACAGAGTTGAACTCACTTGATTAATTTAAAAAAACATCCTAACTAAATTCTCTAGGCTCATCGGGGAGTTTAGTATACATTCGGTCCTATCCAAAATCGTATACCAAATCCAAGAAGGTAACACCATACGAAAGCAATGTTATTATTATAATGATATATTAATGATATACAAATGTGATCGTAGTATATTGCGTTATAAGGGACGTATTTACCTGGTGCAATAAATGTTGTGTGTTTATTTTGAAATAAACAAGGGACCGTCTTCAATATGTGTATGGTTAATGTTGTAAATGAGTTCTGTGTACTATAATTATACAATGGTTGGATTGTTTCCCAAATTCAAAACGTTTCATAGAGCGCTTAATTCGGTCGTAAACGTAAAACGACTGTCAACTTGATTGTAATGTATTGTTGTTATTATTGTTACGCTGAACTTGAGAAGTTAGCTCGTATGCCCTGTTCGTTGCTTAGTATTCCAACATTTCATTCGATATTGGTGTATTTATAACGCTATGATATCAGGAAGCTGAGAAATAACAAAATATGTATCGTTGTATTTCGTGCACTGTTGACATCGTCCGTTTGCGAAGTCAATCAGTCGACCGAGTGTAGTGCCTTTATTTTAACATCGTGCGATATTTACTTAAAGATTGACAAAAACGTTGCCTATCACGTATAGTATTCAGTATTAAAATATATGTGAGAATGCTCTTTAATTATCATTGTATTATTAATTGGTTAAAAGTTAGAAGAACGCACATAATCAGTTCAATGTATCTCGTGTGTGCAATTGCTGTTGTATAAAACATTATTTTATTATTTCTGGGCTGCCAGATGTCAGGCGCTCGAACAAAATTTATTTTTTAAGTAAGTCATAGACAAAAGGCAAAAATTTCAGTTTATATTATGGAATGACATATACCATATTTACTCTCATATTTGTCACTACGTATAAATTTGTAGTCAAATATTTACCTATATTAAAAAGCGCGTAATGTTTCAAAGTATTTAATCCCGTTAGCTGTTTAGAATCCAACGAAAAACCATACATCGCACAATAAATACAGTTAGTTGCCTTAAAATAGTTTTTAACATATTAACTTGTCAATATAAAGTATAATAAACAATCATTCAGTCCAATATTATTAATAATAATATATAATACTAAATAGCCTTTGACAATTTGAAATTTATAGATATTAGGCGTTATATTCTTAATGACACATTTGATTACTGAAGTAGTTTCAACATTGAGCTCTATATTCGTTATATCTTTAAAATTAAAATCTCTTCAATCTTATAAACTCTAATACTATTGAACTCTATAAACTTGTTGAATTTTCTCTTGTCTTCTATACAATGATTAATACCGAATATACATTACATCTGAGTATAGGAAAGAACTGCCTGCTGAACTAATAGTCTAACAGTTTATGTATTTTCAT
This sequence comes from Agara michaeli, assembly GCA_018245675.1. Classification (NCBI taxonomy): domain Eukaryota; kingdom Metazoa; phylum Arthropoda; class Insecta; order Lepidoptera; family Hesperiidae; genus Agara; species Agara michaeli. Next base: position 5,606 of record DWDX01005447.1, on the reverse strand, counting down.
GTATGCACGTAAGTACTTGATAAAATCGGAATCGTAAATCAAGAAACTAATTGTGCATTGGTGAATTTGTAATGTAGATTCGGTTCTATTCGTAAAACGTAAGTACCTGAATACAAGAAAAAATATATTATACTTAATTCGTAAAGAAAATTCTTAACGAGTTACTAAAATGATGTGCCTCTAAGTTTGAACAAATTGTTGATAATAATAGCTTAAATAGAGCATAATATTTAAAGTTTGCAGAGTATATTATTGTATTTATATTGACATAACCCCTCTAAAATACACAATGAACGTCGTTATTGACGGAAATATAAATATTTTTAATAATTTTACACGATCTGAATGTTGTAATGTTGAGAATAATAAGTGAAATCTAAATATGGAATTTCAAATTAAAACATTGCTTTATAGTTGAGTTTTCAAGTTCTTCGAGGTGAAGTACATGTCCATGCCATTTTAAATTTGAAAGTCCATATTATTACACGTAGATAGATAACAAATTGTCTTTTATGCTTAGCTAATTAATAGTTATGCTAGAGTACTGTATGTTATTGTTTGTGTGGTTACAATATCTGAGCAATAATAGGTAGAATAATTTGCAATATAAGCTTAAGTATTTACTGAAATGTTAACTATTTTTCATATTGTGGATTTAGCGTGTTTGCCTACATACCTATCTTCCAATATGTAGTCCGATTTTGTTAAATCTTTTTTTAATATGTTAAGTAGGTGCAAAGAAATCAATTATGAATAACGTACAGTTTGTATGTTATATTGATATGGTAATGATCATTTCAAAAGTATTACTCAATATAACGCTAGTATTGATTATTTTAAAGTAGACGGTATTTATTTGACTAGATTTCAATCAATTATTTTTTTATTTGTATGCAATATTTATTGTGTTTCATAGTATTTTTATTGATTACTGCCACACAGTAACCGGGCGTATACAACAACAATGTAAGATCATTTTTTACTTTTAATTTTACAGTTATATAAACCTACATCTACAAGAGCATCGTGCTCAAAATATTGTGAGTGGGTATGTAAGTAAAATATTTTATTGTATATTTCAATAAAATATTGTTTGTTGAACCTATTAATAAAGTCGATCTTCTTCAAATTCATTTGCCTCTATTTTTATTTTCCGATTACCCTTATTAAACATGATTTATAAATATTATACCTCAATGAATATTTTTGTTTATAAGTGGGTACCTAGTTTGCTTTAGTTGAAGAACATTAATTAAGTAAAGCCAGTGCAAAAGTTCTAATATACTATGTATACCTATATGTTTTTCTGGTTTGCACGAAAAGTAGGGAGAAATGCAAAACGTACGAATTTCAAATGGTTCGTTATAAAATAGTTATATGGTCATGAGTATTTTTTTACTGACGAAATTTAACGTAGGTAGTAATTTTTCACTGAGGTTGTACAAGTACAGCACCGACTAAGGTGAATGAAAAAGCTTCCAAATCTCATGAGCATAATATTAATTATGATGAATATTATTTTAATACCTTTGCCCAATACACTTTTAGTAAAAGATGTAGGTATCTATACGTAAAATCAGAGAGAAAATTATTTTCCGGTCACTCTGACTTGATTAAAAGAGACCATAATTGGTATAGCTCTGCTATACATTAATATTTAGCTTACAAAATCTTTTCGTTAACTCATTCTATCAAAAACATCCTTGCTTAGAAAGGTAAAATAAGCGGATAAATTTCTTATTATCTCGTTTCCTAAATTATCTTGTTATTCGAATATTTCTTAACGGTTCATTAAATGCCTACGGAAAAACAGAACACTTATCCTTTCAGTTTCATAAGATAATATGTTCTATTCCGTCTATGACCAAACTAAATTTTCGGTTATTATCCACTAAATCATTGAAAATCAAATTAAAAGTTTATCATTTTGATAAACTTTTAATTTGATTTTCAAGTATTATTAAAATGTAACAAAGACGTTATTTTCTTAGAATAAATTATTTCTACTATAGTGTAACATAAATATTTTGTTTAAAATACCATATACCATTACATTTTATAATTTTTAATCTGTTATATCTATGAAAAATTAAAAATAGAAATCATTAAATGGCAACACTTGATTCCATAACAATAAAAAATTATATGTTTTATAACTACTATTAAGATGTTGTTATGTAGCTAACACTTTCATATATTAATTAAGTATGTTTGGGTTTCTAAAAACAAGATAAAAGTATTGTTCTATATCGCATATGATTGATTATCAACAATGAGAAAGTTTTATTTTACTCTGTCATTATTCTTTTGTTATCTATGGTAGTATAAAAATACTCTATTAAAGTTTTGTATCTTTACACCAATCACTGCTCATTACCTTCCAAAGAAATGAAATACCATTGGACACTATTGTAGTAGTGTCAAATTCGTGTCTTTCAAAGACAGTCACAAATGTCATTCTCTGACTGAACGATCCCAGACTCATGGTCTTTTTTAACTTGTCTTTCTTTTCATAGCAGCACGTGTAGACGCAGTCGACTTGTTATCGTCATATTAAACTCAATAGGTACGATTTAGTACACAAATATTCTGATTACGATTCAGTACGTTATAAAGTAATTAAGAACAATAGCGGGTTAAAATTAAAATTCACTTTTGTCCTGTTACTTTAAAAACACGAACTAAATTTTTTGTGACAATAATTGGAATACTGAAATAATGGACATCAGAATGTAACTCTATACTTTATATGTTTTGACGAAATTAATTTTGCAACTTAGTTTACAAGCAGCAGTATGCCGTCGGACGCAAAGAAGCGAGCGCAACAAAAGAAGAAAGAGCAGGCCAGTAACAGGAATAAGAAGCCTGTACCCAGAGTTACCAATTCAGAGGAAAATGGCACTAATGGTTCTGCGAAAGAAGATCGCGAACTCACAACGGAAGGTAACTTTTTAACTTCCTTTCTATATCATCCTTCTGTTCCTTAGAATTTCAGTGAATTAAGAAAAAAAATTACTGTACATTATTTCATACTGAATAATTAGATTGTATATTCAGTTACCTGTACTGAACAAATGAACATGCAATATGTCTCATGTAGTCATAAGTGGATGTTTGTTTTTTTGATATTTGTAGATTTTTGTTGGTTACTTTTGACTGTCCTCTGTATTTTAACTGCATATGTTTTCTTCATTATGAAAAGACAGACAGTTTTGCTTTTGGATTCTCAATGTGGATATTGTGCTACTGTAATGCCATGTCAAGCTCACTCCCAAGTTTATATAGCAGTAGATGGAATGCTCTATTATAAATGATATATTTATCATTGTCATCAGTTTCAATAATATCTCATATCTGAGGTAATGAGAATATTATAGAAGTTGCCTATTAATTGGTCCTTTTTATGATAATCTAATAGACCTTCAGATAAACAGATTAGATAGATCAGACATGATTCTAACTCTTTATAGAAACGTGTTGTTACTGGCCCCTCACAGGCCAAACTTCTCAACTGTTAACGGCATAAATATGCAGATCCGTCCCAGAACAGTTCAGATGACACGGCAGCCTCAGCCTAAGCACTTGCGTGCGTCTCAATTACCAGTATGTGGTGCTGAGCCAGCGTATTGACGCTAGTCGGTTACCATGAGGACCACCTGCGGTATGTCCAGGGAACGAGTATTACACATTGTTGTAAAATTACTTCATTTATTAATTGGTGATTTAAGGACCAAGGACTGTCTGCTACAACAACCATCTATCATATGTTTAATAGTACATCATAATACAACAAAGTACAGGTCTTATAACCACCAGTTGTTTCTCTACATTACAGTACAGCTGTGAAACCATATTAAGTAGGACTGCTCGGTAATTGAATTAGGTGTTGAGTTCATAATATAACCATATTCTGTCCCATAACTAAATCCTGACATGTCTGTTTCTCTTTTTTGCGGGAGAAATGTTATAAAAAATACTTGCGAATGCATGCAATGCATGTAGGATTTCAAGCCAATAATCCCCCAACACTTACCAGCTCCTCACACCCCATGGCAATTCAGAGCATGTTAGCAGAGCCAGTGCCATCTAGCGCCTTGCCATCGACATCCTGTATCCAGAATTCAGCCTTCAGAACAGTTACTCAAATATTATGAATTGAAGCTGGACAACTCCACTTAGGGTTACCATTGGCTGTAACATCTCGTAATTTGTATATTCTTGACTCCACTATTACTAATTTTATATTTCATGGTCGACATAAATTACATTAGGATTTCGATGTATAGCCTGAATATCTGTAGTTATATATATGTTTGTATAACATTAACATAGAAAAACATACCTACTATGAGGTATGGTAAAACTGACATAACATAATTTCTAAATGGAATGGAATTTAACTGAAGTCTCCATTGTCAATGTGGCATAATAAAAGGTAATTTTGTCGCTACTGATGCATGACTACCCACAGTCACTTTCCATTGCTCTTAGGAAGTGAAGAAAGTTTTTTATTATATCATTCGTTTTGTACTATTTTCAATCACGGTAAACCATTTTATATGATATAAAAATGTATTGACGTGTACATCTGTTCGATTCTAGAAATTTCAAAATGTTAAAATACATTTTAATATTAAGAAAATATTCATTCGAAATCGGAAAGTGTCCAATTTATCGAAAAGTGAATACATTTACAAATCTGTTGTGAAGTCTAGATTTTCTATTCTGTTGAATTCCACTGCAACTGATCTTTGCGTCGTCGTATAAATGCGTTATAGGTTTGTAGAATATAAATATAGATAGAATCATTACCTAATAATCTAATATTGGCACATAGTTTTATATCGGTAGTTTAATTGCTTGATTTACGATCTTCATTAATTCACAGCTGTGCACAGATGTCTGCCTGTATGATTGTGAAACATGCGTATATGTATAAGTAGCCAGGGCTAATATCATAATTTTAATGTCAATTTACATTTAAGAATTGATGTATTATATACATACATCGTTTTATTGTCACAGAGGCGTTGTGTTTGAAGCTAGAAGCCGAAGCTAAGATGAACTCTGAGGCTCGATCGTGCACGGGCGCCCTGGCCGTCCACCCCCGCTCCAGGGATATCAAGATAGCCAACTTTTCCATAACATTCTATGGCAGTGAATTGTTGCAAGATACTTTACTAGAGCTCAATTGTGGCCGACGATACGGCCTTGTTGGGCTCAATGGATGTGGTATGTACTTACTACTTATACTTATTTATTTATTACCTTTGTTTCCAAACTTCCTGACGCATCATCTTAGCCTACAGTCTAATCAATCGCTGTCATGAATGATTATTATCAAACTCAATTCAAAATTTCCTGTTCCCCGTTTACACGTATGTTTTCCATTGGCATTTTGCAAACTGTATATCGCACAAAAACAAACAGCGAATGAACACATCGGAACATAACACTTGGCGATAAGCATTTCATATAATACATATTATGCGTCATATTATGTACTTGATCGTATTACTTCCCTGTGATACGGAATAATTGTGCTAATCAAGCTATGTCGAGTGATATTCGGTTAATAAGGAACGCTTTGCGTACACTTTTATTTT
>DWDX01005446.1:0-10522 GCA_018245675.1 Agara michaeli | reverse complement strand
GTAACTGGTGAATTGTGGGGGTGTACCACACTCCTCTGCCTACCCCTTAGGGGATTACAGGCGTGATGTTACGTTATAGTAATAATCACAGGTGAATTATTCTTCACTTTTTCGTACGATTACACGTAGATAAAATTAATTTAGCGCATCACGCTTGTGCGAAATAAAAACATAATGTGCTTGTTTACCGCTTATCAAACGACGCTTTGCTTTTCCCAAAGATTATTAAATTGAGTATATGTTGGATAGAAGTCATCGACTACGCTCCGTGGTTTTGTGTATAGTGTTGTTTCAAAATGAATCAACGCCGGACAGCGGTCGCACTAACGGAGCGCGGCGGAGCGTGAATATGGACCGCGGACATTATCGCTTCCAAACTGTTAATAAATACCCACCAAGCTTACAAGCATCACCATCCATGCTCTTTACAATAACTGAATGTATGAAAATTTATTGATAGTACATAATAAAAAACCACTGTTTGCTATTATTGATTTTGTGTTTGATTTTTCGTACTACAAAGGCTAGGCATCATTTTGTTAATTAATTATCACTTGACATTAACTCTAATCTAATTAATGGATTAGATTAGACTAGCAAATGTAGCTAACGTGCCAATCAATAGGCATTTAATTCACAGTATCGCATTACGTTGATTAGAATTGAATGCCGCATAATAACCCCTGAAAGGGTATAATGATAGTAAAGTGCTCTGTTATAGGTACTTGTGTGCTGAAACAGTCCACCCGAGAACTTAGAACGCTTTAAAAATACTGCGCAAAAATCCTATAGCTATAGCGGCACCACCCTTTCTTTTTTACTAACCACGGGCTGTGCCGAGAAATGGAGCTATGTCCATGTCAATAATGTAGTTACATACACGTACATGGATGTGAACTGGGAGGCAGCTTACAACATGGATGTAAATTCGAAAGCGCTAGCCGCTATAACCCCACTCTATTGCCTAGCTGAGCTCACCGGTCACGTCCGCTTTTGAGATACTCTTTTCCAATTTCAATAAAATCTCCCGACTCTACTGAAATTTTTGCACAATAAAATCTTTTCCCCCATTACCTTGGATTATATTAATTTATCATGGAATTGGCGTTACATAGACGTGTAAAAATTTTCTATGTAAAACAACTCCTAATATTGAATGTTTTATTAATAAATATTGTAATTTCATTTTATAGAATCCTAGAATATTAATTTGTGAAAGAACACTACATATACAATTGAGTTGATTAGTATAGTATAATGTTTGTGCCATAAACATGTTAAAATAATATGAACTAATTACCAAAGAATTACTAAGCTTACTGTGCTAGCCAACACAGTCTAAAAAAGGAAAACTGATTCACCCCTGCTGGGTAATCCAAGATTAAAACGGTTCCACGAATGCTTTGACGAACGCCTAAATTATCTTGAACATAAACATATACTTTGCTTTTCCCTCTCAAGCTACAGTCATGTTTTTTTTTGTATCATTAAGGTAGTAGCTTCAATCGTATTGAAATAACTTTGACTGTTTGTTTAACCTTTACACCAAATACGGCTTCTTTTCAAACGACATCATCGTTTTGCTTGCTTTAGTTTTTACTTGTGTTTTCCTCTGGTAAAAAAGACACCTACCCACCCATTAATTTTTACTAACTACATTGCTGTCAATTCGACGAAATTTTTAATGGCAAAATGGAAAATTAGTGAAGCTTTTTTAGCTTAAAAAATTAACTTAAAAAGTGAACGAGCGAGTGAGACAACTTCTATCTACAAAGTAACCAAAATGATTACGGAAAAATCATTACGTAGTTTTAATACTAATTTCATTATTCATTTTTGTGAATTCGTTTGTAATAATTGTTAATTGCAATATTTCAAATAAAAACCTACTTTTGTTCGTTGATTCAGATTGAAATTAGTTATACGTAACACGAATCTGTCGAAACATTTCGCACATCTGTTGGAACGTAAACCGATTTCATTTATAATTTGACAAAATACATGCACCGTTTCGTTCAGGATTCGGTAGCCCTCGACAAAAAGCGATGCGAACCTTTTTATTTTATCACGCGTCGGATATTGTATATATTTAAAAGGCTCTTTACTCTTTTTTTATTATATTTTTGAAGAAAACTCCAACGTTCTTGAATGTATGATATCATTTACCAAATATTACACTGGCATCTATGGTACCTCATATTAAGATGTCAGTGAACCCCAATGGCATTCATATCCTATTCAAAATAAGGCTTACATCTTACCTCAAATCACGGATAAATTAGTCATATCTATTTAAATATAACAATATAATACTTACTTATTTAAAAACATTCATATATTCTATTAAAAAAACATATTCACATAACAGAGAATTCTAAAAATAATGTTATACTTATATGTATTTTCGTGTTCAGTCCTTTAGTACTGAAAATTTATAGACAGATTGATAATTGTGGATCATGTGCACGATAGGAGAATTAATTTGCAACATAGACGTTCGGTCTAAGGATTACATATCCAGAAATTCGCATTTGATTAATATACGCACTATAACCATGTTGTGTCAATAGTGGGGCCGTTCCGTAGGTGATTTCCTAACACTCGATTTAAAATTCTCAATGGATTTAGGGTGAAATACGAACTTCATTTTTTTTATAATTATGCCATGCAGTTCAATTTTTTCTCGCAGCTTATAATCAAAACTGCAATATTAGTATTTAGACTAGTTTTATGAAAATGTAATGTATAATATATTGACCATAAAGTTAAAAGTGAAACAACAGTAGAAGCACTATGTCGTCTAAAATGAGTGTGTTGTAGTTCCAACAATGCAGCCTGAATCGCTAGGTAAGAGCGCTCCGCATAAACTTGCTGACGCGCGATTAATAACAACCCAGTTGTGTATGCACAAAACTGAGCAAGTTGGCTTGTTAAGCCTTTGTGCTTAATACGGTATGGCTGTACTTGACGATAATATCTTGGCTTACTTGATTTCTCCACTAAACGTTATTCCACATCCCTTAAAATTTTAAAAAACATTTTCGACTATCCCTATCACTTAAGTAAAAAGATAAGTACCCACCAAAAACGATGCACGCAATCAATTAATGTACGGAAACACTATTATATTTACAATTGGCAACAGCTGAATTGATCTTACAAACTATTGCGAAGTTTCAAAGGTTGAGCCGATCGACCGTATTTGCATAAGTTACACGTTTCATCTCCGTTATTACCAATTCGATCATTACCATTAATCTCTCCAAGAAATCCCAAATGGACATCAATCGTTTGAGTCTAATCACGGGATTTGCTTTGAATGCTCACGTTCTGTCGGACCTTTTAGAAAATCCTTTAGAGAAAAAATTGTTAAAAAACGGGACAAAAACAAAAGGAAATAGTCGGGGCGGTCCCCAGGGAGTCGTTGTTAGCCCTGGGACGGTACTTAAATCAAATGTTCGCCATTTAAGGAAATTATAAGAACAGAGCACGGATTCTCCGTACCAACCGAGAAGATCCTCCCGGATAAAAAGCTTACACAGAAACACTCTTGTAAATAGTTTCATTGTTCTGTAATTGCGTATTATTTGAAGGTGAAAGGTACAGAGGCGTGATAAATATTGTATTTCATAATATCTTCTACGTTTTTTGTTTTTACTGGTTACAAACAAATTTAAGCATAGCCATTTGAAAGAAAGTAAGAATGTGCAGAAAGTGATTAATTTTTTTTTATATTCGGCACGAACGATTTAATATTCAGGACGGAGAGTACAGTTACGGATTTTCTTTTTTGTTGTCTTCAGGAATATTACTTTATCTCAGAGAAACTTAAGGGGCCTAATCCGCTTTTCAACTCGAGCTTTTACTTGCCTTATGACAGCGGGCTTAAAGCTCCGAAGAACATTGTGGAGTAAGTTTTTAATCTTCTCGTGAACGTATGTGTTAAATAACACAACTTTGTTTCCGCGCCGTATCGCTTCTCTAAACTAAGGAATAGCTTTAGGAATCGTCGGCAACAACATACTAAGATGAAGAATAGCACATAAAAGTAATGAAAATAATAAGCGTGGCTCTGTTCCTACGACATGTGTCCATATGTCGAGATCGTCTGAACCGGTCCCCTCTTTCTGAATATGAATAAAATTTTCTTAGATAAATTGAGAGTTCGCAAAAACGTGTCGATTTCTTTATTTATTCAATACTTCTTTCCTTTGAAATGTTTCCCCTTGGATTCGTCCGCGCTTATCTTGTTTTTACAAATTCTTTTGGATTATTATCCACATTCAAGTACCTTCTACACCTATAAAATTGTATGTTTGTTTTCAGTTATATTTTATGGAAGATTATTACATTTTTACAAGACATGTATAATATTGTCTAACACTATTATAGAAATAGCACATTCTATACTTTCTTGGGCAAGTTTACATCGCAAGTGCATTAGAAATCAAAGTGAAACCAAACTGAAAAACCAACACGAGTGCTGATGTGTCGACAACCTACATAGATTAAATGCCTGCAGCCTTTGAACGCGTACAGTTTCAACACATTTACGAGGAAAAATAGAATATCAATAGTTTTCCAGCATGCAAAAATAAAAAATAAAAGTAAAAAATCTACATATTCTACCGTCACTTCTAATAAATTAACTTATGTGCAAGCATAAAAGCTATCGTAATAAGTTCATATTTAACTTCATCATATAACTGTTATATGTATACTGAATATATGGTTTAAGATCTTTATTGTTTCTCATAAAGAGTAGCAATAGTTGAATAATATGAGTATGTACCTTCTTAGTTAGCACCAGACCTCTCATTGACCAGAGCATAAAATCTTAAAGAGCCGATTGCCAACATGATGTCTATCCGATGAGCCATCCGGAGGCTTAGCCTGATAACGACCAACCTAACGTACCCTAAGAGTGTAATCCTCTGTTAATGGGATTACGAAGGATTGACAGAAATCGCTCCACGTGACATCAAATTCCCGTGACGTGCGAACATAATGTGAAGCTATGCAATTAGTGTGTTCGTAGTTTAGCAAATTTACAAAGTAAGGAAAAGAATCATCCGAGGTAATGAGTTATATTAATAAAATAATTTATGTAACTAAATGAAATTCTCGTAAATAAAAATAAAATACAGTTATATACAGGATTAAATATTAAATATTTAAAATGCCTTATAATACGTGCCGTATAATATTATAAAATGCATAATACATTCTAAATGCAATTCTGACCACTACGTGATTCTAATTAATTTTCAATAGGACTCGCCATAACTAGCAAATTTCGGGTGACCAGATATTGGATGAAAATGATCATATTAGATAAATTAATGGCAACAATTACAACATCACATGTAGAGCATGATATTTATCGTAATAACGTGGGTTATTGTGCGTGCGCGTTTTAACTAGCTCCGGCGTAACCACAATAGCGAATTTACAGTTATACCAATTAGGTAATAATATGCACCGATTGACAATTCATAGTTTCGCAGTTACATTGTGTTGCTTTTCAGTCCCCTTTGTCACGCAATTAAAACGTTATGATCATTAGAATTAAAGGGATTCAAGATCAAATTAATTTTATGTTTACTTTGACTTTTTTGCCTCAAATCATAATATTATATGTACAACTGATAGCACATTGCTTTTGACATAAATAATAGAAGTTGTTAGCATATCATTCGGTGTCTGCCCTAATTTGAATTAAAAATCGGTATTTAACGTGTTCCTTGCTTAACATAGGTACTGGTCGTTCTAAAAGTCAGTTTATGGTGAAAAAACTGTCAAAATCATTTAAAGGTTAAAAGATTTCGTTTGAATTTATCCCTACCAGAAAACTTCTTTCATGTTCTAATTTTTAAAACACAATATAATATTCAATCATAAGCCCAGGTGGCTCGTTTATATATCGTGTACTTTAACGATTAACATTTTATTAAAAATTAAGTCAAGAGTTTCATCCATCGGCTCTTTTCTTGATTTACGACACTTATAGCCATCGGGCTTGTTAAGCCGATTAAAGCTATAATTTGAAAATATAGATAAGACATTAATTAAGTGCCGTCCTCATGATGAAAGAAAAAGTTTTGAGTTTTTTATGTGACGAGCAAAATAATGGGCAAACTACTAATCGATTCCGACATAACGACTGCTAATCGATTCCGTGTTGTGTGTAAACCGCCTAAGACGGAGTTCGCTTGATATCGTAGCGTGGTAAGTTGTATGAGTCTTATCAAAACAGTATTTGCAGAGTAAGGGACTTAACAAGACAGTTTTTGCAGAATATCTAAATAAGATCTGTAAAATCGAAAACTGCTAACATGCTGTAACTCTTCATAAATACTATCGTGAAGATTCAAGTTGTTCAACTTAAGTAACTAAGCACTTTAAAATATGTATGATAGATACATAGTTTCATGATAATGATGTTGTTAGTAAATGGCTTCTTTTACTTTAATAAAGTTTCAGCAGGATTCTATATTGTATGATTTACGACAATGATACACATATGTGAATAAAAGAGATGAAAAATTAATTTTATAGACAAAATATCTATAAACTATGATGGTGTAAATTAAACTCTAATCAAAGGTCGAAATTTAATGTAATCTGTTACTAATAATAAATATAAATAATGGCATTTCAGCACCCAATGTAAGACAAGTGTCCACGGTCGATTTTCGACCCCTAGGCGACCACTAGTATTTATAGTTGCCTCAATAGTAACTGCCGTGTAGTATTTTATTACGAGGACATGAACTTTGCAGAAACCTGTTCGTGCAATTTACAAAGTAGCTTCAACAAAACTTTTACCATCGCTGAGCAATATATTTATGAAAATGCTTATTATGTATATATAATTGAGAGATAGACATAAACTCAAAATTAGACACTATCAAATTACGTCAACTAAATACGTAAACCCAAAAAGTAAGTATATGTAGACGTGACATCGGCCACTAATTAGATATATATATGTAGGTATTTATGGTTTCTAAAACCAACAACTCATTTTAGATTAATATACCTATATCTTTATTTGCACATGTCTATTTCTAAGATAATAACATCTAAATATAATATGAATAATTATTCTGACATCTAATTATGAATATGATAAATTTATTGTTACCTATTATTACTAATTCTAGTTTTTTCACTAAAATTAACCAAGTTTTTGCCTAGGATAAATTAATTAAGTGAAAAAAAGTTTCAAGCAATAAAAGATTTATTAAACAATTTTTAAATTAAAGATATAAAACCTTAATTTAAGTATGAATTGAATAAAAAGTACGAACTTATACAAAATTTTCACTAATTAGAAGATATTAGTAGTCCAATAGCATATTGTGTAATTCAACCGTGCTTGTTTAATCGATATCCAGGGGCCGGTGAAAAATGCCTCTCAATTCTCGTCGACCGCTAATATCTCCGGGAACAGCTTAAAAATGGTTCGGCGGCATCCCTTGCAACATTTGCTTTTATTCTCAAAGGGACTACTCTATTTTCTTCATCCATGTTAACATAAAATTGGATTAATTTTAATAATTATTATTTTTTATTAATATATTATTTAAGTAGTAATTTGTTTCATTTCGATACACCTAGTAAAATGATTACTGTTATATTTGAAATTATTTTACGCCCACGGTGTGATTACATTTCGCAGTCATTTTAACGTCATTCAATGATACATTTTAAATACCTAATAAATACATGTTATTTTTTGAGCAATCTCAATCTATTTAATATGGACAATCCTTAAGACCTATTAAATGTATTATATATATCGTGACGAAGTTTATTAGGTACGCAATTATCCTAAAATGAGATATACTATTTTATAATAATGTATACCAAACACATGAAATAGTCCCTATTCTTAATCTAGCATTTAGCATAGCTCTATAAGTGCACAAAGTTTCTTCGTTTTGGATTTTAAAAAAATACTCGTCGACGCCTACACGTGACTGAAATCGTACGCAGTGAGCTAGGGCAAAATTAATATAAACTTTTCAAGCTTAACTTTGAATGAAAGCTAATAAAATACATGAAATTAATGAATACAAGACATGAGAGGTTTCTTGTTTTACCCAAATTCTCGGCAGACGAAGACGTTGAAGTTAAAATTAAACAATCTCTGACTGATTGTAGACTTTACTCGTTTTATACTAGGTATAAAAGCAAAATAAAAGGCCGTCTTTGATGCTTATTGTATCTACTATGATCTTAATGTTATCGATCAACTCTTGCCCTTGCACTTTGAACCCTGCTAGACATTATATGGACAAATCTGTACGAGTTGAATCATAACCGAAGGAAGCGGGTATGCGAACTTGTATGATGCCAGATAGTCACTGCTTAATGCTAGAAGCATTTAAAAAATAAAGCTCTTTTGATTAAAAAAAACTACCGAATTATTCCTAACATTTTTTTTTCATATCACAAATGAAGAGCGTCTAATCTCAGTTTTCTCTTTCTCATGGTTTGTGTTTGCGTGTTTATAGGAAAAACAGTGCTTGGATAACGAAGCCCAATAAATCGTTATATTATATAACAATAGCATACGTTGAAGATAGACTTCGTCGAGGCCTGACATTGTTTGAAATCTTTGATCCCTAAATATATATTTGATTATATAATTTTTATTATTTAAACAATGATCATATAGTTGTATTTTTTAATAATTAATCAATTATCAAGTGCCTGTGTGATATATTAATATTTTTCTGCCAGCGTACCATAGTCTTAGAAGCACCCAGAACCTATGAGTGATAGCTATAAAAACATATATCTATCATACATGTAGTGTGTATTAGTATGTATTGTATTGTTGTGTTTCCTCGTAATTAATAAAGCAATTTGAGACACATACTTACTCGTATATGCGATTGGTGAAGTACTTTTACCAACAGGAAACAAACGTGCAACGGTAAACAGAAACATAGTAATATTTAAGCAAATTATACGAGAGTGTTAAAAACCGATATAGAGCAAACAAAGCGTGCCGACGTTTGGCACCAAAAAAGCCATTTACGTTTTTGTGAAACGCTCTCCTCTCAAATTGGCTCCAGATCCATTCCTGTTGACAACTTTATCGAGCGGTTTTCGATAAATTGCGGCGAGGGAAAACTAAATAAATCCGAGAGGGACTTTAGATAAGGTAATGGCTTCAGTAATGTCTAGCGACTGCCGTCGCCATAATGCAATCGGAAACCAAGCGGACCGCTCTACACACAGTTTCGCTAAAACGTATCGGACTACGCTGCTTTTTTGTCTTCAACAAGTAATTTTATTTCCCCGTAATTATGACATCTAGACCACGTCAGTATCCCCGAGTGCAAAAGCGTTTCAAAATCACAACCCATTCGTCGCACACGCGTTGACAAATAGGTCACGTTATTGTATTTATACTTAATATTATAATGCCATCACGCCAGGTCCGTCATAGGGTGGTTAGAAAGCACCGAGTGCCAAATATATCTGTCCTTACAAACCTGACGTGCTTCGTCTACATTCATCACTCTATACGCATTAATGTAACATAATATCTAATGACTTTTTATAAGTATACAAAATTAATTAAATGATAGCCTACAGACGACACTACGGTTCAATAGAACTACCAATTAAACAATTGTTCAAAGTAAAAGTTGACAATACAATAGTGAGCAATTCGGCGTTACATTTTTTTGAAACAAAATCACGAATGAATATGCATCTGGAGTTTCCGAAACGCAAGTACCTGTTCAAAGCCGACATTCGAATGCTGGAATTCAATACCGGAGGGCCATTCGAATACAACTCTTCAATATTTGAATCGGTATTCAAAAACTAGGTAAAATGGACCAACCGATCGATCGGTTGAAATAAGATAACTGTATTTGTGATATACGTAAGTAATAAATAAAAATGTAGCCTACTTTATAATTCAACTTGATTACTTTTCATTTTTATTAACGATAGGAAACATACATTAGCCGAGTTATTTCCACGCAGCGTTTATATTATGGATTGAACAAATTACGTAGAACAGTTACATAATTATAATTATGACCAAATGTACTCTTACTGAAGTAATGTCTAAATTTACATATGAAAACCACGCTTAGAATAACGCCACGAAGCGCATAGATCAGCAACAGAAACACTTTACATTAATTACCGAACCCATTCCTAAGTAAAACAGTTCTAAGTACAGTTTGAAATACATATCGAAGTCAAAGGACAAACTCATTGTCTTCCGTCAGACATCTGCATTCAACTTGGATGGAATTCAACGTTGATAAGCTTTGCGACTCCACTCATACTTACAAAGTTTACGCCAAACTGTTGAGAATCACGTGCAAATTAATATTGACACCCTCAGAAATAACTGGAAAGGGTTGTAAACTTCGCAGATGAGTTTATCCCGACCCGAAACTTATCAAAAGTGTCTGTGTACCATTTCACGCTATTATATTACGCAAAGTTACCAAATATGTAAGATAACATTGCAGATAACATG
>DWDX01005445.1:0-10523 GCA_018245675.1 Agara michaeli | reverse complement strand
CAAGGCGCTCGCCGCCACCAAGGAGAAGCCCGACCGCAAGGACGTCAGTATCCTACCTGCGCGCTCACTGTTACAATGATACACGACCCCGTGGGAATTTCGAGATAAAAAGTAGCATATGTCTTGCACTATAACCTCCCTCATCTTCCAGTGAAAGGCCCATTAAAATCGGTTGAGCCGTTCTAGAGATTAGCTCGGACAAACAGACGGACAGAAATGTTTAAATACAGTTTTTGTTTTAGTATTTTGTAAGAACAGTTATTTTGAAATCACAGACGGACAATTCAATTTTATGTATATGTGTAGGGTTCTAGATACACAATGATTAGTTCAATGTATATTTTGCCTTTATAAATTGTCATTACTTACAAGTAAACCAAAATTTACGTACATTGAAGTAAAATATTTAAAATGAACGCAAAAGTAACAGCCCCCAGCACCCAGCATTGCACATATTCTATGGAAAATTTTATTTGATATATAATAATTTTGACATATGATATTCTAAAAATACACAAAATACAAAATCCTCACGTAAAATACCCACATAAAATACAAAAACACATAAAATATGTTATCGCGTTCCAGGTGGCCGGCTACCTGAACCTGATGGCCAACTCGATCGACAACTTCACGCACGGGCTGGCCGTGGGCGGCTCCTTCCTCGTGGGCTTCCGAGTGGGCCTGCTCACCACCCTCGCCATCCTCGGTACACACGCACGATTGCCTAATTTGTAATCGGATAGCCGCGTGCGGTATCGTCCTCGGATATTATTATCACTGCGAGGGTTTTAGTAGGTAACGATCCTACGCAAACCTACCGTGTAACCCTAAATAACAACTAAAAAGAAATACCGTCGCATTTTAAAAGTATCATTGAGTGACATCTTTTTTTGTTATCTGTAGGCCAGACTCGCCTGTTTTATGTTTGTTTTTGAATCTATCATGTGTTTCAATTTTCATGTTAAAATTTAGCATTAGTTAATATTTAATGTATATTTACTTTCATCTCCTGAATTTGTACGACGTGAAACTCAAAATATTTGGACTAATAAACCTGTAACATCTTTATATGTATGTACACATATTTGTACAAATAAACGTCTTTGTCTTATAAATACGAAATGCGCTATTCCAGTGCACGAGATCCCGCACGAGGTGGGCGACTTCGCGATCCTGCTGAAGAGCGGCTTCTCGCGGTGGGAGGCGGCGAAGGCGCAAATGGTTGGTGCACCGTCCTCGCCTAGGGATCTAATTATCTGATAATATTGCTCTAGTGTATTTACACCACGTCCTCACTCGTCGGCGGTCGGCGCGCGACTGACTGCCCGCCGGGGCCCCAGCGCCATCTAGCGGATGCGCGACTCGGATGAAACTAGACATTTGATTGGTTTTTCATACCCCCGTTTTTTCTTTTAGCGCCATTGAGATGACGTCGTTACATCGACTGCAAAAAATCATTCGTCATCAAATCGAATATAACAATATGTAAAATAAAAATTTATTATTATTATTCCATATTTTACTATACATACTTCTTGTGTGCGCGTGTATGTCACTGAACTCGTAAACGACGGGACCGATTTTGATGAAATTTTTTGTGTGCGTTCAAGGGGACTCGAGAACGGTTCGGATTCACAATTTGATCCACGGGAAAATGTTCTTTTAACTAATTTCTAAGTAGTCGTTGATTTTAGAACGTTTCACATCGGATCCGACATACTGCGCTACCATCGCAGTGTCAAATATTAATTAGTCTAATAAGATTAAAATCGGTTTAGATCGGTGTAACTAAACCATCTCATTTATTGTGAGGCCGTACGAAGTTCGTCAGCTTGTAAATAAATAAAAAAGCAAAACGGTATATAGTTTTGACGTTAATAAATGGATGTGATCGTTGCAGGCGACCGCGTCGGCCGGCCTGGTCGGTGCCATGACGGCGGTTATATGTAGCGGCGCGAGGAACGCCATCGGTGAGTCTGCTGCGTAATAGTACAACACAAAGTCGCTTCCCGCTGTCTGTCCCTATGTACGCTTAGATCTTTACAACTACGCAACGGATTTTGATGCGGTTTTTTTTTAATGGATAGAGCGCTTCGAGAGGAAGGTTTATATGTGTAATAATATACGTAGTGATGCGTCGAGGTGAACTAAACACGCGAAATTCTACCTCCAAAGGGAATCGCGGAGGCCGGGGCGGGACCAAGTCCCGGGCAAAAGCTAGTACTTTATAAAATCTCTAAGGTGTGCATGTTTCCTCGCGATGTTTTCCTTCACCGATCCTTAGAGAATTATTTATAGCATAAATATAAATTACATAATAATTTATGACCTAAATCCCTCTCGCCATGAGGAGACCCGGTCCAGCAGTGGACCGACAAACAAAGGTTCGAAAAAAAAAACGTGTTTGTCTTATCACATCGATATACAGAATAGTAGACTTGACACTGCCGCGTGTGTCCGCAGAGGCTCGCACGTCGTGGATAGCGCCCTTCACCGCGGGCGGCTTCCTGCACATCGCGCTGGTCACGGTGCTGCCCGAGCTGCTGCGGGAGCGCGACCGCCGCGAGTCCGCCAAGCACCTCGCCGCGCTGCTCGCCGGCCTCGCGCTCATGGCCACGCTCACCAGGTACTTCGGCTAGCCGCGGGGCTCCGAGGACGCCCGACGGACATCGAACCCGAGACCTGCTGTCGGTGCATTGAGCATTGCGTGCATTGACACAAGCTGATGTCAAACAATATATACACTCCGTAATATGTAACAGAATAACACAAAGAACACTCAACAGACATCGAACCCGGAACCCACTGTCGATGCCATTGCCATTGCGTCCAGCTAATTGACACAAGTCGATGTGTACACTCTATAATATATTGTTATATAATATGTGTGTTCTGTTGAACACAGAGTACATTGAACAGAAATCGAACCTGGAACCTGCTGCCACTACGCTAGCCTTTAAGTCTGGCTAATTGCCTGAACTTGGTGTCTACACTCTATAATATGTAACAGTAACACAAAGTACACCCAACAGAAATCGAACCTGGAACCTACTGCCACTACGCTTGCCTTTAAGTCTGGCTAATTGACACAAGTCGTTGTCTTCAGTTCATAATACGTAACAGAGTAACTATAAAATCTGACCGATATATAGGTCCCCGTATTCAATCAAATCGATCGTCTAACACGCAAAATATTACCAAAGAAAACATACTACAAACATATATTTAAGTTAAACGCATTAACAATCCGTGTTTAAGTGCAGTTAAAAATATTGATATTAACATATTCCATTCAAATATCAATCTGTTTTCAACAAAAATCAAGATGTAATCATGTAATTTCCTTAAAAAACACTGTTTAGAAACTGAAAAATAATCAATTGTGATAAATATTATGTTGTAAAAACCCTATCCAACATTGTGTGAGGTGTAAAGGTGCTTGCAAACCTAATAGTTACATTTAAGTAAGATTTTGGTGCATTGCATTAGTATATATGTAGAATCACATTCTGATGCGTTAGGTGTGGCTTTTATTTTTCAAAATATACGTAGCCGTCAAATTCACACGTAGAAAGAAAGAAATACGTTTTGGTCAAAAAATTCACGTTGAACAGAAAATATTCCTCCGGTCGTTCTCGGTCCACTCACCTACTAAAAATTAAAGATAAATAACACCTGAAAATCTACATCTGTGTATTATTTTTTATAGTCTTAAATGACTATTCCCTAGTATCAGTTGAAATTCTTGATTTTTAAATAATACGTATAAATGGTACGGAATATTTCGTATATCATTTTAGATAGGAGAAGGTGATCAGAGCAGAACCAGCCTACGCCTTGAACTGACTCGCATTGGGCCCCATAATTATTTATTTGGAAATTAATTTCAATAGGTTGGCTAAAATATCCACCACCTCTCGGACTACAGAAATCAAATTCAAATTCAAATTGTTTTAATCATTATAACGTACATACATACATACACTCAATGAAGGTCATGCTTTAGTCATCTCACTTCGGCTTCGTGTGCCCCTCGGGCTATAGTAGACCGGGAGAGGAAAGTAAATAAAAACTCCCAGCCCTCTTTTAAATAAGAAGAAATTTAAATAAAACCAGCCATGTTGCAGCATCACTTTTATTGTATATACTTTACGTAATGTGGAAGATAATTATGAGGTTAATGTAGAGGGCGCTCTGAGCGAGCTATATTTTAATACTCCTGTAATAAATAATATATAAATATGTAAATAAATACACAATATTGAATTAGTTTAAATATTACCCTGTTCAGTCAGTCGTGTTAAAATAGTCACAAGATATTTTTTAGGATAATCAGTTTATATTAAGTCTATCTCTTAATAATAATTTGAGAGATTCACGCATATTTTAATTAAGTCATACGTATACTTTAAGGGAAAATATATGAAGTCACAGTACAGGCAGCACCCACGAATACATATATCTGTAGACGTTTTTAGAGTAATGCGAGGAGGCAGAGGGTTGCACGACACATTCATAATTCGTGCAGTTAATAAGCATAGCGAGACTACGCATTCAGGAAATGTTCAGCTCCAAACTAAATCCAGGTCCATTGGACCTGTTCCTGCGGTTCCCCGCTGCGGATCATGCAACTTACACCTAACTTACACTAATTTAAACTTGCACCACACAAACCAGTCAAACGCTATGTAGCTTTTAGTAAAGGAGCCATAGGAATGTACAATATTGTAAATATAAGATTAGGCGATTACATCAGACGTAGGGACTTAGTACAAATAACTTCGATCCACCGATGTGATCTATCACATTATTCTATCGTTCATGCTATGTAATGCAGTCGTAATGTTACGCGCTTGCAAAATATTTTATTATGTTCTCTATTCATTTCCAAGTTTTAAGTTTGTATTCACAATGTGTATGGTTTTCTCTTGTGACTCCAGCCCCCTTCGAATATTAATCATATTTAAAAAAGTGTATTTGTTTTGCTTGATATACGTTATAATGTATTTTTAGAATATTGTATTGTTTGTAATCATTTACAATGTGCGAGAACGCCCGGCCGGTGCCGGCCGAGTTGGCATGCGGTTATAGTAATTCTACAAAATTATGTTATTACAAAAAATGCTTTCTTTATTTAAAATT
The DNA here is from genome assembly GCA_018245675.1 of Agara michaeli. NCBI lineage: Eukaryota > Metazoa > Arthropoda > Insecta > Lepidoptera > Hesperiidae > Agara > Agara michaeli. The sequence goes on along the minus strand of DWDX01005445.1, from coordinate 5,378 downwards.
AAAGACACTTTTATTGTAATACAAGTGAATGTCTAAAAAGTGTAATTTATCACTGTTCATGTACAAAATTTCATAAAAATACAAAGATTTGATGTCACTCCTGTAATATTTGAGAATTTTTGGCGCACAACAATGAACTGGTGAAGAATTATTCGATTCATTTAAAGTTGTGCATTTTGTTCATTGTGATGATTATGTTAAGAACTATTTAGTACCTATTGTGATAAATATGCCATTTATGAGTATTGTCAAACTATGCGGTTAAGAAAGAAATTTTATGAATAAATAATATTCTAAATACGGAGGTCTTTTTTTTAACAACATTTCCTTTAACTTTTGTTACTATTATTATTATAACCATCATGCTGGGTAAACATCCATCATAAGACTACCGTGAAGGCTATTTGCGTGTCCCTCGGCGGCGCAGTATGAGTACTTATATCGAACAAAACAAAAAGAAAAAATTACAGGCGTATTTAAAAGAGCTAGCGAACGTAACAAAACAAAAGTTTGAAGACGAGTGGGGGCCCTCGGCGCAGACACCTTTGGATCGGCGACCGGTGCAAAGTTCATCGCAGCGTATACCGCGCTTACTGATCGAACACTACTTATTATCAAAATAATACAGATGTTAAAATTGTGTTATTATAACACAAATATGTGACAAAAAACAATAATATGCACAAATTCCTCACTGTATTTTATCATTGTTCTGTCACATTTGTACACTCCTTACAATAAGTAATTGTAGATATTTAAAAATGAAACACAAATTCACGATTAACTTCTATTTATTGATAAACACCACATATAATATACCACGAAACGGCGTACGCTATACAATCAAGTATTTAAATATCTTAAAATGCGAAATCATAGTCCACTTTACGAATACAAAAAAAGCATTCATTAAAAATGGACAGAATGGCAACACTTCGCTAGTAAAATATAAGTTTCGCTAGCAACATACAAAAATATAGCTACATACGCGATAATGACTATTAGGAAAAACGTCGAAGCATTTGTAGTTCTGACAAAATATAAACATCGAAAATGAGATTCTATGATGTTACAAGTGAAATTATGTTTTTATTGCAAAAAAAGCCAATCGGGCATAATGGCAACTGTGGTCCGCCTGCGTCCCATCACAGATAGAACGAAAGTGCGTGTTTCTGTGACGCTCAAATACTATTTTATATAAATATTCGTGTATTCGTATGTTTGCAAATCATGCAATCATCAAAACTAACAGCGAGACATCGAAAACGTCGACTAACATTATTACACTCGCATAAAACCTCTTTGGGAATAAAACTATTAAAAAGTTAAAACAGTTTTTTTTTCTATAAGAAGGCATTGAAATAAAAAAAGAGCCCAAAATATACACGTTGCAATATCCAAATATACAATTCTACAATATAATGGAAAAAAAGAATATTTTGTGATAATCTTATATGCGGAACAGTGATATACTATCGTTTAGTGTTACGAAAGGGCAGCATTCCTTTGCCGGCGTTCGGTCACAATTTTTTCAGGAGGTAGATATGCATACTTAGATTTGTAATATTCCTTACGAATCAAATTGGTACATCGCTGGGAATGTCGCAGGTTTGTGTCCGATATTTTAATACAATACGTACAAAGACTAATTGTAAATAGACCCGAAAGACAATATGTGTAATGATGAATATTATATTCAATCTACCACATACAAATATTAAATTTTACTACAAGAAGTTATTGAATACTTTTATGATATTCAATATATCGTTTCTGTAATGTGTACAATTATGTACGTCTACAGTGTTGAAATTTAAATGTGAACGCAAATATTAAATGTTGTTTGTCTGTGAAGAGGGTGAGGAATCAACACAATATATAGAGGGCTATTGGTTACATGACGCTCGAACCTTTCAGACCAATACAACTATCATGAAAACGATTATTTGATCGTAGCAAGTCCAAGTCTCTGTCTGTCTGTCTGTCCTTTTATCTCCACGGATGCCACTTAGTTACAGAACTATGCTTCGGAATGACATTATATATTTTGTAAGTAAATAAGAATTGTAGCTTTTTATACAACTTTTAAATGATGGTAAATTTCAACATTCTAAGTACATACAGATTATACATGTAGTAAATCTTGGTATTCGTGAACACAGTAGAAAAACGAACACGAACAGATGGTTCTATAAAGTTTCCCATGCGATTAGACAGAGACTAAAGAGCTCTACCAGCTGTGACCCTGCCACTACTTTAAGCCCCATTGGTCAAGGTCATCAAGTCAAACAGTTGACATTTGGGATTTGATAGCAATATGTTCACTTAGGTCTACCTCTTTAGATTCTACCACTTCTTTTCTTAGCTGGTATGTGTGTTATAGGAATGATTGTAGAACTAAGAGACAGATTGTAAAGCGAGTGCATACAGTAGAGTCGAGAGAAGTAGACGTTGAGACGTGTTGGTATCGTTAGTTTCGACAGAGACCATGGTCTGCAAGGTTGGCAACACTGAACCGCGATCACATGGGCTCAGCGATATATTTACATAACATACACCTTCTCGACGCGTTTCATACAGAACACCTCCTTCGTCTTCGGGCAGATGATGGAGCCGTGTTCCTTCATCATCTCCTTAAGCGCCTGAAAAGATAACACGAATATACTTTAATGTTGCTGTTATATTTGCTCCTATTATTTTGTTCAGATGGAAATCTAAAAAAAAAAAAAACTATTCCACTATTGTTGAGGGTGAGTTAAGATGGCAATTTTGCCAACTGGGTTATTAAAGATGAATGAGATGAATGCAACATGTGAACGTAACATACAGACAGTTCATTATTATAATATTCATTTATCATTTTTGAAGAAAGAAAGTAGCAGGAGATATTTGGATATTTGATTTTCTTTCCAAAGGGGGTTGGTTGGCACTGTCCGTATATATTTAAATACATAAATTTATAATTGTATACAATCTTCAAATGTGGCCATGTGTCATGTATGAAAACTGCATATTTAGTCTCGTTTGTGGGTAAGATAACTATTAGTGTGTATGTGGGTAGGTTGTTATATTCTGTCATAGAAAACACAATGGCTACCAAGTACAATTAATAAACACGTTACTCTTTTTCTGCTTTGTTTTCATGAACATAATACCATGTTTGTGGAAATAAATATCTGTCTTTAAGGAGTCTGCGGTGAGCGGGATGTGGGTCGCGTGTACCTTCTCCCCGTAGACCTGCCCGTTGGGCAGCACCATGGGCTGGTTGTGCTCGTTGAGCGGGCGCTGCGACAGGCGGCACACGAGGCGCGAGTGCGAGCAGTGCGCGTGCGGCAGCGAGCGCGCCAGCGCGTCCAGCGGCGGCTGGCAGGCGGGGCACGCGGCCACCTTGGTGGCGGGCGCGGCGCAGTGCGGCGTGTTGAGCGCCGCCAGCCCCAGCTGCAGCGCCACGGGCAGCGCAGGCAGGCGCGCGGGGTGCAGCAGGCGCGCGTGCTCCCAGCGGAACTGCGCCGTCAGCGCCGCCCAGCGGCCCGCGCCCAGCAGCGCGCGGTACGGCTCCACCTCTGCACGCACCACACTGCTCAGTCTCTCACTCCCACACCTCCGATACCTTGTCATATCACTATCCATGGACCCCCTTTTGATTTCTACCGTTATTACTCATGCTGCAGCTACTACTGATGACTTCTGGCTGCTCACTTGCTAATTACTGCTAATCTTTTCGCACAAAGGAAACAAATGATCATACAAACTAATCACCATTGTACACCTACAGAATTGCAAATTGCACTGCTAGCATTATAATGTTTGTAAATTGATGTACATATATGAATATATTACACTCTAGACATTTGTAATGCTTGTATTTGTCACAGTTTATTGGCAACAGTATTCCATCAGCAGAAACACTCAGTGTCGATTTTCGCTGACTCTAACTAATGTGTACATACATAGTGCACAAAATATGCTTGTACCTGTGTCCTTGGGAAATGCCAACATTCCCATACAGTGCTGGATCTCTTGAAGCTGTCCATCTTCGTACGAAGAGAAGTGCTTCTTGGCGTAGCGCACGGCTTCCAGGCGCCTGTCTTCGCGCACCAGCTCGACAAATTCCTGCAAAAACAACGTTTCACATAATCACTCATTTATTTCCTCGCTGAATTTCCTGTTCAAATTAACAGGTAGTAGCAGGAAGAGGGCTGCCGTGAAAGGTGTGTGGTGAGCGGTGGGTCACCTGCACGCGGATCTTGAACTCCATGGTGGAGTTGAGCTTGCGCAGCTTGGAGCGGTTGTCGGCGCACCACTGCAGGCAGCGGGCCGTGCGGCGCGCGCTCAGCTCCGCCTCCACCTCCGCCGCCGCCGCGTAGATGTCTGCCATCACCGTCAACATCATTAGCATCAGCCCGAGCACCCAATCACTGATGGACGTGGCTCTCCTCTCATAATATGTATAGTAGACCACAGTTTCGCACGCTGGCCAAGTAACAGTGGCAAACATTTTAAACCTTTTAGAACAAGACAAAGAAAAAGTGTTACGCAGCTGAATTCAACGTTAAATATTTCACATATGTGTTATTTTTAGTATAATAATTAAGTACTAATGACTATTAATTATAATTTTTATTGCAATTGCATTTCTTAAATTCGTACAGCGCAAAAGGCAAAATATGGATTGAACTAATAATCGTGTAAAATCTTTAAATGTGGGTACATATTTGTGCAAATAAACTTCTTTGTCTTTGAAAGATTGACTGCTGCAATGTTTGGATCCCGATGTAAAACACTACTAGAATAGAATATCGTTTTACACAGAGTACCATAGCCGCAAGTAGAAAAAATTCAGTTTAACCACAATAAAAGAGATTCTTTATACACAGCAGTTCATAGGTGTTTTGTTGTTTGAAAGCTGTTTTTTCTTCATAACCATAGTGAGTTTTTCTTTTTGTAACCACTTATCACATCTGTTTTATAAAGAAAATAAATTGTACTGATCAGTTTATTTCATATGCAGACCATTATATTGCTTGAAAACTCAAACTTTGACTCACCGACATTGGTGAGGTCTCTTAGGCCCCGGGCATCGGCCAGCTTATTCGCCGAGTCATAGTAACCATTGCGCAGGCAATAGTCCACCAGCATCCGATCCAGACGGACCTTGCGCCATTGGTTCAGTTTGGTCTGTAACAACGTTTATGTAACATTCAACAGACATTTAAATATAATAATAATAACAATAACTGGGGACAATTTTGTTTCCTTGTTGAAATATGAAATTGAAAGATAAAAACTGTCAGTGAGTGAAATATAATTCTTATTTTAGTGTACAAATCGTACACCAACTATTTCCTATCTGTGATCATCATTTGTATTCTGTCAGA
>DWDX01005444.1:0-10525 GCA_018245675.1 Agara michaeli | reverse complement strand
CATCAAAATCGGTCCAGTAGTTTAGGAGGTGTTCAGTGACATACACACGCACATAAGAATTATATATATTAAGATTATAAACAGGAAAGATTTGTGTGTGTGTGTATATGTGTGTATGTATGTAGCGAATAGGCTCAAAAACGACTGGACCCATTACAAAAATTAACTTCTCAATACCTCTTGGACGGAATGTCCGATTTGAACAAACTAAAAAGCAATTTACAGATATTGAAAAGTCTTGCTTAGAAAATGATTTATTTGGATACCGATCAATGCAAAGGTACGGATAACTTGGTCTGATTTTGGTAGGAATTTCTATCAACTTTTAAAATGTTAAAAGGTAGTTATAGTGACATAACTAAAATAGTTAGACATATGCTATCGCGACATCTTTTGTAGATATTGATATGTTCTTTAATATTGTCGAACATTTTTTTGTTCTAACATCAATCGTTTTCGCAGCGCATGCGATGAAAGACATTTTATGGCAAGTTTTTTGTACCACCTTGGGTTACATTATGGTCGTTTTAGTAAAGATCCTTATTTTTTTTCTTGTAATTAATATAGCCTATTTTAATCAGTGATAATGTATCATTCAAATTGTGAAAGAATTTTTGAAATCGGTCCAGTACACACACACACACACACAAATCCCATACACACGCACACACAAATCTTTCCTCTTTATAATATTAGTATAGATATAGATATAGATAATATGGACCTCTGTCTCCTCTAAGTTAGACTGGCTAATATTACTAATTGTTCTAATGTTGCGGTCAATCCTACCGATACCATTCGATTAATATTTTTATTAATACCTATTACTACAAACATTAATTAACAACAGTCCCATTCCTAGAGTCCTGTTAGAGGTCGGCTGTAGCTGGGTAGCGGCACGGCAGAGGCGGTCACTCGTGATTCCTACACTGTTGCTACTCTATTCACAATAAGAAGGTTTGGGAAGGGTACTCAAATATCGCTTGGCAGTTGGAAAATTTCACACGGGTTTATTTGAACAGTTTAAAAACAAAGCATATATTCGAGAATGAAAATATTTACATGATTATAATTTTTGTATTATTCGGAATGATCTCGAGATGGACATGACAATATTGTTATGAGATATACCTCGATAGGGATCGTATTTTTTGCAACATCTTCATAAAAATAATGCAACAAAAATTCTTCGTCACTAACGATAATAAACCCCTAAACGTGGAGTAAATTCTCCTGAGGCGATAAACTGGTTCGATCGTAACATACATATGACATGCGCGATCTCGGCGCGGACCACAAACGGCGATCACTCGGTAATCGCCGGGTCGTCGCTCAGATTATCCGGTTATGCAGAGCATGCGCCATCTGTAGCGCACCAGATATACAAATTACTTTCGTTATGGCTCGTCGGTCCGCTGCAGGCGCTGGCGAGCCACGCCGGGGTGGTTCTCTCCCCGCAATCGCGACAGACAACGTTTGGACAGCATTCGATAAATCTTGTCGAAATAATCTAAATTGAAACTCCATAATAAGAGATTTTATTTAAAAAGTTCAATTCGTAACATCGCGAGGAAAATTCGAAAGAGAAATCATTTGTGTCATTCATTTTATCTCTTACAAATTTTGTGTTTAATCCGTTACAATCAAACAGACAGATTCATATTATTAGTGCACGTGGTGCAGTATAGGTTACATAGTATTCGAGAAATGCAAAAGTTAATTTCCAATAATCCTAAGCAAAGTTTAATTCATCTTCCAGATACAATTTAGACTAACAACTGTACTGGAATTTTTCCCTTTGATCGAGCAGACCGCAAACAAAGTAATTCAGGTCACACGTCGCCGGTGAATGCGCCGCAAATACACACTTCAGCGTTCGATTCGAATAAACGATTGCCCATTGTGGTCCGCGTGCCCGAAATATTTTGACAATTGTTCTCTGACCGTACACTGCGGAGCACTTCGCTGGAATTCGATTTCATTAAATGGGTGTTCGACATTATTCGCTCCGCTATTGAGTTACTATTGAGTTTTTTAAATCTCGCCAAAACGTGCGCATTTCGCTCTCCTGCCAGGCGGTTTGGTTAACTGAGGATTTGAAATACCGCTGGACTGAGAATACCCAGGCGTGGGTGCAGAGGTGCCCAGCGGTGGACCTCTAAAAGCTGCTGGGTGGATTCATACATTGTAATAACCGACATAAGACCAGGTTTAACTGTAAAACTTTCACAGCGTGGGCGACTTTAGATTGACCCATATTATCTTATCCCTTGGCTCACATAAGTTACGGGCTTAATTCAATTCAAAGGAATTTTCAGGAAGCTTCCGGAATTAACACTTGTGAAAATTACTTCGATCGTCATCACAATCACCACCATATCGTCGTAAATATTTAACAATAATAATAATTTATTCATGACGTCATAACACAATACAGTACAGCAACGTAAAACAGTTCACAGTGTTTTAAATAGTCTTTCGATGTTTTAGCAACAAGCGACAGAAATTGATTGCACGACCCCAAAAAGAGAGAACCTGAAATCCGGCACAGTAAATGTCAATATTAGAGACAATATGATGGCTATCGGGCCGCTACTAAGCCGTTGTAATTGATTGCATTGTTGCGAAATTGGCCAGTCAATATCTGTGAGCTGCGTGTGGCACATGCGAGCAATGTCCACGTTTATTTACAAGCGTAACAATAGCTTCGTTTCCTATTACTGCATGCACTTACTGAACTGCGGTAACCGACAATTATACACTAATAATACAACATTATTTGAAGATATTTAATTTGAAATATTATTAAAGCATTGCTAGCCTACTGGTTTGAAATTTAGCCTCTGACTTGTTACGTGCGTTTTATAAGTAAAATTTAAATATCACTCGCTATAACGGCGAAGGAAAACATCGCGAGGCAACCTGCACACCTTAGAGATGTTATAAAGTATATGATATTTTTGCTGAGATGTGTGAAGTCTACCCGCACTTGGCCAGCGTGGTGGATTATGGCCTAAATCCCCTCTCACTATGAGAGAAAACCCGGTCCAGCAGTGGACCAATACGAGAGTCGAAAAAAATTAGAAATATATATAAGAGAACATTCCGATGAATTAGGATACGGGACTCGGTACTCGGGAAAAACCCGCGCCCAGCAGTGGGACGCGGACATGGTACGGCCGATGCAATAATTTAAAACTGGGCGATACAACGAGTGGAACAGCCAATATCGTGATTCCGTATCGTCGCGAACATAAATCGTGTCGGTAAACACAAGAACGGTAAACCTGAGGGGACACGGCGTTCTATCGCCCGTGATATAAATAAACCGAAAAAACATTCAAGGGAAGGAAGCGAAGGGAATTCATTCCCTGTGGATAATCAATAAGTTAAATAATAATATGTAATAAAAATTGGAACCCGTCCATACACGGCCATCTGATTCGAAATTTTACTCAGCCTGCGTTATGGTAACCCGCTGATAAATTCTTATACAGTTTAATAATAGTTCTTAATGAATGACGTAAGTGCATTCATAATGTTCCAACTATTTACAACGAACCCAAGTTAATGATAGAAAAACTCCAATTAAGAATCAATAAGGACGTTTACGTGTTAAAAACGTCGAAGACGTTTTCAATGACCTCCGAGCGGACTGGACGATAAGAAACACGGAGCAGTTTAAAGCATATTTTCCTCGATGGCAATACTTTACGGCAGGCACATTACGGCGGCGCGGTATCAGACGCGCGATAAATCCGCACACAGCGAGTGTGGCCGCTCTCGGCCCGGACGCGGATGTCGGAATCGCTGCTCAATGGACATGACGCACAGCAAACAGCCAATACTTGTTTTACTCGATCATTTAGATTTCCTTATCAACCACGTAAAACACGGCCGACCGCTGCCGACACGGGCCCTCGCCGCCGCCGTTCTGTGCTTTCTTGTTTCAGATACATGAAATAACCCGTAATTGCATTGTAAAGAATCGTCATTGAAAATATACGTTCTGTATTTATATTTTGCATATAACAAAAATATATTTCGTTTATTAAGAAACGTTGATTTAATTCTAGATATGTATTTATTTACTGGTTTTGTTTAATTATACATCCTTTCAATGACATTAAACTTCCATGATCATTGATATGCCGGATGCGATGGTTTATTTTCTCACCGTCTCTCCCGGCCTATCGATTAATGAGAGCCTTGGTCACTCTGCAATGAAAAGAGCGATTTGAATTGGAACATCATTAAAAGCGCGTCCTCGTCCAAAGCGCTTCCTAGCTCCACGCGTGCGTCCCGCTCTGGTAAACTTATGTCTCCCTCGGGGGCGCCGGTCGTGTCGCAACAACTTTTTATTTATTTTAATTCTCATTATACATTTAGAGGGCTTCCCGGGAACTTCATGAAACGCTCTTCGCTCGAGTCGTGGACGTGATTACACATGGCACCGAATTGTGTACCCCGTACGTGTGTATTATGTTTACTGAGAAATGTCGTTGTACTAAGTATCTTTAATGTGGCTGCTTCCCCGAGTGAGATACAATGTAGAAATTTAAAAAGTCTCTCGGTACTGTGGTAAGCCTGGTGCATAATCGATCGGGCTGGTCCAGTGCGGACTGTTGGTTGTAAGGGCTAGTAGACGATCTGTTTATCGGATGTTTTTAATTGTCTTTAAGGTTTCCGATGAGGTTTAAAGATTTTTGCTCGAAGATAACGACCGGAACTGACTGTTTGACGTGTCCTTAGAAGTAAGCTCCGTAGTGTACCACTAGTCGTCCCCCGTCCGAGCGCAGGCTGCGCCGCGCCACTAAAGTTTCCAGATAATTTGCACTCTGCGACCGCATCGGGGCACGGAGCGCTTTAAAATTAGAATATTTGCACGTTCATTGTATTTTTGTATGCGTTTATTACAATAACGAATTTCATGTTTTTTTCATTTCAAAGTTCAGCGAATGTTTCGATGCTGATGCAATGAAAAATACAGACGAATTGAGAACCTCCTCCTTTTTTTGAAGTCGGTTAAAAAATAAAAAGACATTAATTTTTTTTATAAGCTAATGGATTGAATTGATATGAATTTGAAATAATTGATAGTTTTTATAAATCCCTTTTTTGGTTTTCAAGACATAATGACATTTCAACAATTTACCCCACGGACGGTTCCGCGTCTATATTTCGAGTGCCGATTTACGAAACACTGGGGTTACATCATTATCCCTCTCTAAACTGTTTCAGCTCCAGTTAACAAAACCTAAACCACCGCTTTGAAAAAAAAATATGTCAGCTAAAACAATAGGTGGGTTACGTTACACCCACCACACTCCCGCCGGGCTTGACGGGTACACGGAAGCTTAAAGAGATCAGCGTACACTTTAAGAGTACAAGGAACTCATAAAGTAGTACATTGTACAAAGGAGCGCCAAGAAACTTCCGAATTCGAAGTCGATCTCTCGAAACTCGCTGGCTATAATCGTTAAGAGCACCTTGTTAGTTTTATCGCTCCATTTACACTAGACACTCTCAATTAAAAACTCCTCTGAAGTACCGGGCCAAGTACCAGGCGTTAATAAAAGTGAGGCGTTCGTAAACAACGTCCGCTCGGAACTCTTTGAACTGCGAACTAGGCGGCGATGCGTACTAGAGATTTATAAGCTGTAAAACGGTTCTAAACAATTGGGGACATTGTCGTAAGCGAACGTGTTTGGTTTACGAAGTAGGCGCCGATTCTGTGTTTATGTTTAGTCGCCGGTGTACTGTTGCAGCTCTTTTAATTTCACTGCTTAGCTTTATTTTCATGTTCTTTGTAAGCTGTGGACTTTGTCGATTGTTAATCTTTATAGCGAACTGTTTTCTTCTACCTTTTGTACTGTTGCCAACTGGTACAAAACCAAAGGAGCCGAAAAATTACCGACACTTAAATTATGAAAATGCTAAGGATAAGACGAACTTTTTTTAGCAATCGCGGTGGCGGGAATTTTTAATAGGTTTCGAGATACCTCTTGAGAGACGCCAAGGTATATGGGATTTTTTCCCACCATCCATATATGCGATTTACACGTTCATTCCGGGCCTGCAGGCTGGACGGTTTGAGGTCCCACTGTGGCCGGCTGCTGCCCTGGAAGCCGCTGCTCTTACGACGGGCAGGAGACACCGTAGCTATATATTGATCCTAAACGATAGGGACTTTTATACCTGCGTTAAATTAAAATACTGATGCTCTCTCTGAGCCCAAACTGGGCTGCGATCCTATGCGTAAATACAAAGTTGGACGCCTTTCCACGTCAATGCCGACCTCACCCTTGACATTCTGCTTCAATGTCAACTGTAGCTTTAACATTTTCATTATTGAACACAATCTTCTCATGTGATAGCACTCAAGCTGGGAATCAAAAGAATGTCTTTATATTAAAGCGCAGTTATGTGACGCTTTAACAACAAAAACATTTTTTTCAGTCTCACCGCTCACTTTGACCGATGATGTGAAACGATCGCTGGAAAATTCCAGAAATACCGTTCCAGAGATTGTACGCCGCGAAGCTGGATAACAAACTCAATGGTAAACAAATACCAGTCCTACTTGTTAATACTATATCCAATACGATTATTGGAAACGATGTGTTAGTGATTGTATTGTAAGCATTTTGGAGTTATTATGCTTATAATATATTTGAATGTTTTGATTATTTCAACTAGAATAAGTATATATGAATTAACCTTAGAAATAAAGAACCAACAACCTAGTGATAGACGTGGTTTTTATACGTGTTATTCACGTGTAATTAACTCATCGCGAGGGACCCCTTACGCCCGCCCGCTACGTAAAATAGTCGTACATAATACACCCATTGTGATTCTCTACGATTCAATGTAAATCTGGAATTCGGTGTAATTTTGAAATGTAATATCTGCAGCGCAAGCGGTCCATTATTCATATTTACCAATTCAGATATTGCGTCCTCGTTATATAGCGATAAAGCCTTCTTCGGCGTTGTCCAAATCCTCAATATAAAATATGTAGTATTTTTCCAGAAGCTTCAGTACTAGGGGCGCTACGGTAATAACTGCGCCTACCCTATTTAACTCGAGAGGGTTCAACCCCTAATGTTTGCTTAATGGAGGATCCGGGTTTATTACTTCCATTCATATTAAACACACTACATTTGAATAATTCAAAATTAAACGCTAAGTGCGCCGAGGACTCCACGAACGAGGCCTTAGAAAGATAAAGTGAGGTTCATAACAACGAGACCATATTTATGTTTATAAATAACCAATACTTATCCATAGTATTTATATTTAAAAAAACATGTAACTAATAGTAAGTCGAATTAAAATGTGTCTATCTTACTATGCAAATTTGCGGTGTACCTGTTTTCGTAAATGTCCTACTCATGAACGACTTGATCGATTTCGATGAAATTGTATTGTATACTTATGGGTTATCAGATTGGTTTTTAGTTATAATGGTAGCGCTGTTGTCGAGATCCAGAATGTTTTTATTATTATGTATGTTCACCAGCTGTCCGGTTACCATAACACAAGTTTTCAATTGCCTAATTTGAAATGGGATAGCCGTATGTGGAATATTGTCCTCCTTTATTTAATTTATTTACTTATTTGTTTGCTGTCTTATCAACAATTAATAAGACAGCCTTTTGCCACAATACCCCATGGTACATTTTCAGGAGTCGTTTTCAAAACAAACGAACACATAACGCAGGCAGCGCCGCGCTCGGCAGAAGCGCCTACAGACCGAAGCTGCGGTAATCGGATTGAAGAACTACAGCCGGCTTGGTTCCAGCGGCTTACCAGATCGGGACATCGATTTTTTGGAATCCATTGTCAAACGATAAATGACTACACACAACATATCGTACGCGGTTGATATGTCCAATTGGAAAGGTATACTAAATATCGTTTGTTGTAGCAGTAACGAAACGCTTGAACTTAGATGTAAATAAAGCGGGATTTTCTGAAAACTACCTTGTGCACCTATGTATATATAATTAGGTGTGTGTTTTGTGCTCGTGAGTTCTCTAAATCTACATGTATATTACTATTGGTAGTTTATTTCCATGGATAAATGTAAATAACCGAGCAAATCCAAAAAAATTGTCAACAAATAAAATGTGTATGTTAATAATAGCGCTACGAACCAGCTGTTACGAGCGGGAAGCACCGCCAGGCGATCTCATTGATACTAAAGCAATTTCATCAAAATCAGTCAAGCCGCTTACGAGGAAATGCCTTCAAACAAACGCACACCGGATTATTTTTAATATACCCAACTTTTATATTATAAAAGTACTCAAACTCGAAGGAGTTGCTTAAATTCGTTGCTTTCACCAGGAATCGAAGCTTGTTCCGCTGACAGGTCGGCATGGTGACAGTTCCAAATAATATTATACCAACGCTTCACGCAAGCAATAATAATTTTATGTATTATTCAATATTCATAGACTTATTGAATATTTTTCATGAATAATAAAAATAAGTAACTGATAGCGGTAAAACCAAATATTGCTCACAAACACATTGTAAATATATTTACAGTAATCCAATAAAAAGTAGCTAAATACGGTCTGGGTGGGAAAGACAGTATATCATACAGGGGTTGGTACTAAATCACGGCTAGCTACCCGTCCGGCCACCAGCCCACGCCACAGCATCGTGTAATGAATCTATAAACCATTCGTGTCTGTGTTATATGAATAAATAGAAACATAACCCATAAAGTAAAATAAGCAATCAGCAAATTAATAGTTAATTGTCTTATATGGAATAAGGAACAAGAATATTTCAAGAATTAATAATTCATTTGATAAAAATGTAAAATCACTTTCACGACGATTTCACGACATAAAAATTTAAGTTCTACGCAACTCCGCGGCTTGTCCAACAGATCTAACAAGCTCGAAAGCAATCGAAATAGATAAAGTTTTGTGTGCTTGCTTACATTTTATTTACTCCCCTTCAAACAGCTTCTTATATTTTGTATTCTCTTTGAGAAGGAGCTCCCAAGAAGGAAAACGAATCATCCGGCGCGTCTAATGGGTTTCCTTCTAGGTAAATCTTTCATAAAATAGTTGGCGTATATAGTAGATAACGTAAACGCCTCTATCAAAAAAATTAACAACACGAAATATACTGTACTAACTATATAAAAATATATATTTTGGGATACCCTCACACACGGCCATCTGATCCAGGCAAATCGTCTGATCAAACCGGGCGTGGCTTGCACTAGGGTGACCAGACGGCTGGAAACTGTATTTTGAAGAAATGTGCTCATCACATCGACGTTTGTCCTGGGCGGGGATCGAACCCACGACCTCGCGCTTAGCATTCAGAATCTCTAACTACTAGACCGAGGGTCCAGTCATATCGTTGCGGTTGCGTTTAATGTAGATCCTGCGAAATAATCCTGGAAACCGTCCGCGGGCCGACACTTCAACGCGCCAATCACTAAAAGGAGGCGAGACACATCTACCGAGCCCGCTCCGTGCAGGTTTATTTCATGACGATTTCTTTTCTATTGGGAGTGATATTTATACTTCAAATTATAAAACGCTCGTGACATTGGAATGTCAGGACTCGAACCGACACCCTCGCACTGGGAAATTCGAACTGCGAGACTCGCCGCTTGTTATAGCATTAAAACGTTGGATTCAAACATTAAAACCGATCATATGTCGATAATGGTGGTGTATTGAACATTTTCAGAGCCACAAGATGCAGGTGAGAAATTAATACATTAAAAGTGCACAGAGCAGTACAGAAGCTGACCCCGTGGGAGGTGCAATTGTAAAAACATTTCCGTTTAACGATTTTTCCATGATGTGCAATTGTTTTCCGTTCATGAGGCTGCGGTGCTCGCGAGTAAATACAATTTGATTCTCGGAATCGTAATAAGCCGATGTACTTTTCTCCGGTGTACTGAATTATTAAATGAATAAACCTCTTATCGGTGCATTGTTAAATACAGATCTGCTTCGAGAACGTCGAGGCGTTCCAATAATAGAATATGTAATTATGAAATAGTACAGATTCATGAGTATGTTTCGCTCGGAGTCTCCCTAAATGATAAGAATGACGAGAATATTTGACGAAACAATTGTTTGCTACTGTTTGGAGGATGTTTTTAAATCGTTATAAAAGCCTCAAACGGCGTTTACCTAACAATAACGAACGAGACAAACGTGCCTTCTAAAACACGGAAACTCCTGGGAATTTGCTCCTAGCGTTTAAGTTTACCGTTTACCTTGACAGCTACTTTACCTGTGTTCATCCCCAGACTTTAAACTATCCCCATATCAAGTTTCATCACAATCGGCTGAAGGTTCGGTCATGAAAGCGTAACATACAAACAGACAGATTTACTCTCGCATTAATATTAGTATTGATTTTTTCGACGCTTTTATTAGTCCACTTCTGAACTGGGTCTCCTCTCACAGTGAGAGGGATTTCAGACCATAGTCCACCACGCTAACCAAGTGCGGATCGGTAGACTTCTAACACC
>DWDX01005443.1:0-10525 GCA_018245675.1 Agara michaeli | reverse complement strand
AAGCTACTATGACATAGGCATCCCCTAAGAAAGGATTTTGATAAATTACACCCCTAAGGGGATAAAATAGGGGATGACAGTTTGTATAAATCTTCTTAGATTTTACTTAAATTCAAACGCGGACGAAGTCGCGGGCACAGCTAGTCATAGAATACGTAAGAAATTTCCGCTATGAATCTGAATGCCAGTGGCGCCATCTATTATTTACTCGGTATCACTGTCCTTATTGGAACGATGAAACATAGACTAATGGGATTATAGCGGCATAGGTTTTAGTGGTTGGGAGTATTCAAATTCACGGAGTTTAGTTCATTAAAGATAAACACATACATTAAACAACAGCAAAATCTCTATGATGCAAAGTACTCACTAAAGCATTCACCCTATAATTGAAGAACTTTCAATCTTCTTCTATAAAAAAAGTCGGTATTATTTTTGTAGATACCCCGTCTGACAAGTCACAGTCGTAGAGTATCTACAACCAACATCTAATAGGGCGGATACTAACACTAACTGCACTTACCACATACTAACATATACTAATTGGACTAATAATACTAACAGCTCTATTCCTGTAGTCCTGTTACTATTACTAACCAACCAATTTTTATTAACACCTATCACTGTATTCTCACTAACAGTCTCATTTCTTCTGTCCTATTACACGTTGATTACAACTGTCTATGTCTAACAGCGACCATTTTTAACTACTGTTTGCTCGTTTACCAATGTTTGCACATCATTTTTTTTTTAACTCACTCTCAGCTCCCTTCATTTCGTGTTTCTTGTGAAATTACCACATGGACGGATACTATGCGCTTTTTGTCTTAAGTACCTAACTTCGGTGTGGATAACAAAACAAGATAACTCAATAAAACTTTCCAAATCACCTTAACAGGTTTCCGTAACTCTCGCAACAAACAAAGAAGTGAAGTGTTTTACAGTGTACTTACTCTCGCCTCACATTTATAGACGATCGAGTAACGAGCTGAACATTGCCTTAAATTATTATTGAAGGATCAAATAAAATGGTGTCCAATAAATTTTCAAAGTATGCAAGCGTAAAGTTAATGACACGGTGCCGTTGGAGTTCGGATAGGTAAGCGCTAGTGGCAAATTTTCACGAGCGTCTTCATACTTCGTAGGGCACGTTAACCAATCGGTACCAAATGCGTATCGTCGGGTAACAATCGTTAAACCTCGTCGCAGGCCTTAAAGACTGCTTGAAACATCCCACAAACCCATAAACCTCCCGCAGAGACCCGTATTGAGCATGTGAGGAACTGTGCGAAAATTTTACGAACGCGCGCACTGCGGAATTATTGCTTTGAAAAAATCTATAGGTCCGTTGAACTCCCTGTGATTGGACACGTTCATAGGCTGAAAATATTCTACACGACATTCGTTACATCACAATCAGACGCGTAGCTCTCTTTCGTTGATGGGAGTTTTGCGTTTATCTTCTCAATCTCTCCTCTTTAAACATAACATTCTGTCGCTATCTCAATTTTTCTCCAACTTTTTCTTTTTGTTTCCCTATCTCTTTATTTTTCTTCTGCTATATAAATAAATATATCGTTAGCATTGTTTTATTGTTTAGTGTCCCACATACAAGATGTTTAGGTTCTAAGTTATTTATAATAACTTTGTTGGCAACGCGTATTTTATTGAATGTTATGTTGTAAAGTTTACTTTTTGATTGTAATGTATTCTATGTAATAGTAAAGACGGTGGTAGGACACGGATTTGGTAAAACGGGGACTTTTGAATTTAAAAGCATGGATCAAAAAGAAATATCAGTTCGGGATTCTGTGTGATATGTTCCAAATGCGACGCTACTATTTTCCACAAATATCCTAAGTATTCAATACTATTGCTATATTGTTCAATATTAACATACACTTAACAAACACTGACCCCATTGGGACAGTTTATTAGAACTTATTATAAGATGAATCGCTTGAACAAAACCGTCAGTGTTATATAAGAAAGATATAAAAATGAAAATGAAATAAGTAAATTGCATGTCGGCGGTACAAACAAAGGCGTGGGCGGAGTAGGTGTGGGCGAAATTGACTCAACCTTCCACAGAACAAAGACTTTGTGTAAACAATGATATGACACCTCGAAAGAGGTTATTCTCGCACGACGAAACTTTTAGTTACCGTGTATATTATATAGAAAATGGTTTTCTGATATTCTACAAACTTTTGTTTAAAATCGACCTACTTTTATGTATAAGTCGATAAAATGGTAAGGCTTTTACTTATATTTCTTAGATAATTGATTGTTTGATGGCAAAGCTAATATTTCAACATTTTTATCTCTAATGACATTTCATTATTTAGTGAAATTAGAACCCAGCCGTATTTGGAATTTTCGAATAGTTCTGAAATCTCAATTTTATTTATATGTATAGCTAATGTTAACAGATCCAATTTGGATCCTGGCAGTTTGGTGCTGCATAGCTAACAAACTTCAGCTTTCATAAATCTTTTGAAAATTTCGCCTGTCGGTCTAGACCTAATACAATTATGATTGATTACTAGGAACTGACATGTCTGTACCCTCATCGGATCTGCTACGCTACAGCCTACACTTTTACTGGAAAATCTTACTATATATATTTCTTGTGTGCTTGTGTATGTCACTGAACTCCTCCTAAACGACGGGACCGATTTTGATGAAAATCTTTGTGTGTGTTGAAGGCGACTCGAGAATGTTTTGGATTCACAATTTGGTCCATTGGAAAATGTTTTTTAATTAAGTTTTACATAGTGGTTGATTTTAGAATGTTTCACATTGGATCCGACAGACTGCGCTACTATCGCAGTGTTAAATACATATTAATTAGCTGTCAAACATAATATGATGTACGTCCCGTCAAATAAGATTAAAATCGGTTCAGATTGGTGTAACTGAACTATTTATTTATTGTGAGGCTGTACGAAGTTTGCCGGGACGGCCTGTATTATATAATTTGAAGTATAATAACTTCCATTTATCCCTTAACCGTTGTATTTCGACATACGGGCATTCTCTCAGTATGAGTAATAGGCTGGTCAATTGCAGTCTGATTGTCATTTAGCGAAGTTTGGAGATAAGGTTCATTTATTTATTTATTTATTGTTTAGTCTTCCTAGAGTTCCCAGGATCACAAAAAATCGTTAATACCCAAAATACACGTTCCAAGCTCAATTTGCAAATCTACAGCTTCTATAATACACATATTCATATATAGGTACCATTATGTTTTGTTTGTTTTTTTCTCGTATCGTTCTAGACATTGCTTTTTTATTAATATTAAGAATAGTTTCAATCAACAAATTTTTCTCATTGTTATATTCTTTGCGTAATAAAGAAATATTTGCCCCATAATCTGTAGATACAAAACTTGCAAATCCTCGCAAAGCTCTCACTAATCTGCAGATATGGAAGTCGCAAATGTTAATGTAACAGCACTTGTACGTCCATAATAATTTAACACTAGTACCGTAATTAAATTAACTACATTCCCATTCACAAATGCAGTGTGGCAATGTGTTTCCAGATTTCCGCAATACGGTTCAATTACTGGCAGCCTAACTGCGGCCAAATTTGCGGCTATCCGGCTATACGAGTTCTACCCGGAGATCGGTCCGCCAGCAAACTAATGTTTATTGTGAATATTTGCTTAAGCCAAATTTGCTTACAAACGAAGCAATCCATACTTGCTAATATTATAAATTGGAAAGTGTTTTTGGTTGTCCTTTTTTTCAGGTCAAAATGCAGTTATGTCGTTTATAAACTGTTCAGCCACCACAGGCTTTGCTTAGTTTGGTATGAGATAGCCATGTGTGACGATGTCCCAAGATGTTATTATTATTATAAATTCCTCTAGCTACGTTCAAAAGCAATATTAGATGCCCTTCTAAATATAACCATCGCACATTGACATACGCTAGCTACAACTTAATTAGCAACTTTATACAGCATGCACAAACACGTTTATGTCTCCAACAAGCTTCGGTATTCATTAAAATGAGGCACAGTGATAAAACCCTAACCCTCAAAGAGAAATTTGAAGCGTCTGTTCGCCAGACCCAACAAAAGCGTTCGAACTATTCGACAGGGTGACCTATCGTTGCTTTATAAAACGTATCAGTTCCACCAGTTATTATATCATTCAGATTAATAGACGATTGTCAAAGCTCTAACAGAATTTTTGCTGCTTATTTAAATCTACATTAACTTTATAACTTTGACTTGACTCCCTCGTTGGTCGGGCGGTTGCTAGCGCGACTGTCGATCGGGAGGTCCTGGGCTCAAATCCCGGGTCGGTTACTGTTGGATTTTTCTAATTTAGAATTTCTAGTAGTGACTCAGAGTCTGAATGTGTGCCCGGTGCATGGCAATAGACTCACCACCTATTCCATTGTGCGACTTAAACGTAACCGGTGAAATGTGGGGGTCTACTACACTCCTCTGCCTACCCCTTAGGGTATTACAGGCGTGATGTTACAACTGTAATAAATCACGTACATTTACATATATTTCATTATGTACATTTCCATGAATCTCTTAATCTGACTACTGACAATCTACAGCTCTAAATGCTAATTAGATGATATCATGCAGACTTTAGGTATAAACTTAATAAGGCGGTTCGTTCTAATTTTCAAGCCTTTTACCATTGAAATGGCTAGTTTTTTTAACGTCTACTCTTAATCTTCTGTATTTCTAAATTTCATCTGCTTTTAGATTACGGTAGTGATCTTAACAGTGTAAAGTGTTTCGTAGATGTGATATATCCAATTATGAGAAGTGTACTATTTTGAATAAAGACAATAGCTTGCTTTCCCTTAAGTTTTTCTACCCTTTTGATGGTCCACTGCTGGACCGGGTCTCCTCTCATAGTGAGAGGGATTCAGGTCATAGTCCACCACGCTAGCCAAGTGCAGATTGATAGACTTCACACACCTCAGAGAATATTATACAATTTATAACATATCTAAGATATGCAGGTTTCCTCATGATGTTATCCTTCACCGTTATAGCGAGTGATATTTAAATGTTACTCATAAAACGCACGTAATAAATCAGAGGTGCGTGCCAGGATCGAACCCAGACCCCCCGGAGTGGGAGGCTGAATTTTAAACTACTAGGCTATCACTGCTTACAATCTAACAATATTATATAATCTAAATTAAATTTAGTTAACTAGTATGGAATGAAATAACCGTGACTGGTATTATCCCAGTTATTATTTATTATATTGGTACATTTCTTGTACTGTTCAAAACGAATACAAAATCATCCTTAATGGAGCCTTCATGATCTTCTCATGCTTTGCTTCACGTTCAGCGTATGAACCAACGTTCGCAGACATCAATCGATGTTTGATACAAACACAATACAAACAGGAGAAGTCCAGACTCAAAAAAAGATCAATGCTGCTTCCGTATAACTTTTATTCGCTTTGCCGTACATCGAAGTTTTATCGGGAAAGTTCTCGAAATTTCTCAACTCTGCCACTGAATGTCATTTGTTATAAGAAAAACAACCAACGGAACGCATTTAAAACATTGATTCGACCGCAAAGTGTCAGGTTTTCTAACGTAGACATTTTGTATAATAGAATAGAATGTCAATTACTACACTCAGCAAATGTTTGCATTTTTACCTAACCTCCTTTTTTAGTGGTTAGAGAACCAACTGCTGAACCGGACCGGAGGTCGTGGGATTAATTCTCACACGGGACAAACATTGCTGTGTTGAGCAATTAAGTTCTTTTTTGACTGGGTGTAATAAAAATAAATATGTAGGTACGTAATTCTGCTGTCCGGTTACCATAGTATAGCCATTGCTAATTTAGAATAAGACAATTGTGTGTGGAATTTTCCCCAGTTATTATCATTATCGTTGAAGTTGACAATATGTTATAGCTATAGTGATATAGTTGCAACCGTTTTCACGTCCCACTGTTGGGCACATCTCCTGCAATTGCGGGGAGCCTGGAGCCCCCTCAAGTGCGGATGCTGTTAAAAAGCCTTTAACGCCTTAAACGAAGCTCAACGATAACAAGCGGGACTGCTTTAGCGTGGCCTCCGAACCAGGTTCATATTGCGTCCCTACTTCTACACATTATCGACATAACTCACTTAATTCTCGCATTCGAGAGATAACGTTAGGAATATCTTTTGTTCGTCTACCGTTGTATCGGTGATACGTGTCACACGAACTGAATTTATCTAATACAGCATCCTTAGCTCATTCCGCAAGTTTTATCGGTAAAGTTCGTGCAACTTCGGGAACTTGTTTCTTAATGTTTTCTCCTTCGAATAACTGACGGATGAGTGAACGTTATTTTTCTATTACAGTAGGTAATGTATAATAGTAAGAAAATTACAAATACTTTTTGGCTACGCGAAGAGTGTTGCAAGCGAACGAGTAGCGGTCACAACTACTTGTGCGTGTGTGAGTGTGTATGTGATAGTGTGCGTATGTTCGTGTGTGTGTTCTGTTCACCTCTTATCGGACTATAAGATTGGGAGTGTTGGTGTAAATAAATTTTTGTTATGTCGCAAATCACCACAGATAAATGTATGAACCAAACATGTAGAAATTGGTTGCAATTTATACTTATTCGGCAAATAGATCCCTCGGAACTAGCGACATGATATAATATGTCACGCTGCCCAAGATGGCGGCGAAAGGGATTAATAGACCGACCGTATCTTATAAGTCCTGCTTAACGTGCCATCCACAACACGGAAATATATACCTATACATATAACAATGACCTCGTAATCGAGTGGTTAGAGACCCTGTCTGCCAAACCGGAGGTCGTGGATTCGATTTTAATATAACAATTAAAACAACGTAGCTCATTTTAATCCATGTTCTTTATTTGATGTAACGGATGGAACAGACCACAGACAATATAAATCTAACAGATATCTAACAGATTTCACTCAGCACAAACATTTGTGTGATAAGCAAATTTATTTGTTCTGTGTCTCGGTTTAACAAAAATATCTATATAAGACTGACTGTCTCGTTGGTCGGGCGGTTGCTAGCTCGACTGCCGATCGGGAGGTCCTAGGTTCAAATCCCCGGTTGAGTACTGCTGGATTTTTCTAATTTAGAATTTCTAGTAGTGACTCGGAGTCTGATGTGTGCCCGGTGCATGGCAATAGGCTCACCACCTATTCCATTGCGGGACTTAAACGTAACTGGTGAAATGTGAGGGGTGTACTACACTCCTCTGCTTACCCCTTAGGGGATTACAGGCGTGATGTTACGTTAATATATATGTAAATAATATTTTTTTCGTGTGCAAAGTTCCGTACCGCCTTTGATAACTGTACAATCCCGAGGTCGACTTGTAGAAAATGCTATTTAGCATTAATCCCGTCTTTTGTATCGCAATTCATTTTTGGTTCGATGTTTATTAATTTATTTATTTAACAATAAATAAATGAGTAAACATTGAACCAAAGATGAATTGCACCACGAAAGTTGGAATAAATAAGTAAGATAAATAAATGATCTTAAATAAATAAATAAGTCTGCCAATCCGCACTTGGCCAGCATGTTAAGACGAAGCCTTAAAACCTCACTATGAGAGGAGACTGGTCCAGTATGAAATAGGGATTTTTTAATGACTTAAGATTTGCTTCAAATAGCGTAAAATAGCGCTGGATGATTTATTGAAGTGTATTGTGCGAGAAACACCGCGCCAGAAACTCGTATGCGAAGAAAACATTCTCATACAAGTAAAATCGCCAATTTCACAAGCCCTCAAGTCGTTACAGAAGTCATATCCCATACGAATGAGTTTCATCTAGTTCCTTAATGTTCCTAAGTGTTAGGGTGAACCCCATTGTTTTGGGCGTAAATTTATTTCTAATTTTTATGTTACACGCACATAATATTTGCTCGCTACTTCGTTACAATTGTATTATGTTTACCTTTCCATTTTTATTTGCGTCATATTAAGTTTGATTTAGTGACTAAATCGTGTGTTAATGATAAAATATGTATTGAGCCTTAACAGTTAACAAAAAAAAAACCTCAAACATTCCAAATTTGTAGAATAAACGTTTTGTTTTTGGGGCATTCGTACTTATGAAACCAACATTATTCATAAATATATACATACATAGAACGTAGCTACAATTCTCAAGTAATGCCACTTTTTATAAAGTTCTATTTTCTTTTAGTCTATCTTTACTTAACGTAACATCACGCCTGTAATCCACTAAGGGGTAGGCAGAGGAGTGTTGTACACCCCCACGATTCACCAGTTACGTTTATGTTCCACAGTGGAATAGGTGGTGAGCCTATTGTCATGCACCGGGCACACGTCCAGACTCTGAGTCACTACTAAAAATTCTAAATTAGAAAAATCCAGCAGTACCCAACCTGGGATTTGAACCCGGGACCTCCCGATCGGCAGTCGCGCTAGCATCCGCCCGACCAACGATATGTACAATACTACTTAATATATAAAGCAATGCTCAAAGTGTAGGATTGATGGGCAATGAAGTGATATTTACGTGAGCCCGTAAGTGGCAAACGAGCGGATCTTATGTGGTTTATGTGGGCGCTACAGCCTACAAACAACCACAACCATCACCAGCCAACCGTTAAACCTGTGATTACTTAAACTGCGAATACGTTTTTTCCGCGTCACTACAGTTATTAAACAACCAATTCGTCCTATTTAACAGTGTGTCGCGAGATTTACTGTCACTACGAAGTTTTGTGTTAGTTTATCATGTCATTGGATCGTTGAACGCGTGTGTTAAGGTCAATATTACCTTGGCCTGGAATGGTTGAGGCTTTTTCTCCGCAGTCAGAAATAATTAAGGCTATTGATTCGTCCTGCGATTAAGTCAAGGCTGTAATTTGGTATCGACGGTTGCCTACGCATCGATACGTGATATAATATTCTATGTATACTTCGAGTTAGTTTTATTTCAGTTATTATAATATTACACTCTCGTAACACTAGTGATGCTTTTCATATTTTTTTCGTTCGTTTGTAGGATACGTATAGTTTGTAATAGGTGGTTTCTATCCGTTAAATTTCATTAGCTATAACCTCGATGAGGTCATAAATAACCGAGACTTTAATAGTTGTAAAAATTTATTGTAGATACGACTTGTTTCTTTCAGGGTGCGAAAGTATGGAAAGTACCTGTATTTAGGTTTTTTTTTTATAAATTAACCTAGCAAAGAAGCAGACGGGCCACCTGGTGGTGAGTGGTCACGGTCGCCTACCGACATGCAACACCAGAGGAGTTCCCATGCGTTATCGGTTTTCAAGGAGAGTTCTTTTCACGCGTTTCTTGAATATTTGTGTTTAAATTTTGCAAGAACATGCAGCGTATAAAACGAGTGCACCTGATCTGTTTACGACGAATGAACCAGCTAATTTATTTACGTACCTTCGTCCTTTTAGCCGGATTAAAGTCGAAAGTGTAAAATTTATTTTCAACAACAATTAAAAGCGTGCGTCATTTGGCTGGCAGGTGGGTGTTTTCGGCATAAACCACAATATGTGGAGTTGCCTTTATTTAGATTCAGTTTCGAGATGATAAAAAGCTTTTTAATCTACACCCTTTTCGTTGCAAACATTACGTGGTTTAATTTACTTAGGATACGAGTTTAATATAATGTGCATATGAAATTGGTACTTTATTAATTGGTCTGTTAAATTTCTTAGTAAATTTTTACTTTCTGCACTCGATCTTCTAGCAGCGATAGCGTAATGATTTTAGACTTCCACTCCGGTGGGTCTGAGTTCGATCCTGGCACTCACCTCTGACTTGTTACTTGAGTCATATGACTTGAAATTAAAATAACACTTGCTATAACGATGAAGGAAACCGTGAGGAAACCTGCACACCTTAAATATGTATGTTACAAAAAATTATAATTTTTCTGAGGTTGTGAAGGCTGCTAATCCGCACCTGGCCAGCGTGGTAGACTAAGGTCCCAAACTCTTTCATTATGAAAGGAGACCAGTATCCAGTAGAGTACCAATGAAAAGTTCAAAAAAAAAACTTTTGCTCTTAGATACTGCTCCTCGTTAGATCTATTATTGTGGGAATACACACAAACCAATTGTAGATATAAAAGGCGTTAACCTTAACTCACATCTACAACCAGACGTCTCGACTTGCAAAGGCTTGAAAGAGTTTATTGACTATCACAAAAATAATGACAGACTTGTTAGATGTCAAAATAAATCCTCAATAATGCATGAAGGAATATAATGAGAGGAGGGTCCTGAGTGTGACAGCTAAAGGAATATTTTCATTCGATAGAATTTTTTCGAGTTTATTAACCTTGGTGTAGTTATTTTTTTTCATTTTGCCGAGCAAAGAAATCATTGACGTATAAATATATATATCTATATTAATATTATAAAGAGGAAAGATTTGTGTGTGTGAGTGTGCGTGTGTGTGTGTGTGTATGTAACGAATAGGCTCAAAAACTACTGGACCGATTTCAAAAATTCTTTCACCATTTGAAT
>DWDX01005442.1:0-10525 GCA_018245675.1 Agara michaeli | reverse complement strand
TGTAGTACACCCCCACAATTCACCAGTTACGTTTAAGTCCCACAATGGAATAGGTGGTGAGCCTATTGCCATAATAAAGAATCGTATGTATTTTTAATGCATTTGCGATAGAAGTTGTAATAACAAAAACATTAATGCTGTTGAAATATTTAATAGCATTTCTTACTGGACGATATATGCATCAATCTATGAGGCAGACCAGCGCTAATTATATTTAACAGCCAACATGATGCTAATGCCCATTTCATAATGATTTGTTTTACTTCATATTTTGTTCTGTGCATATTCACTGCGAATCTTTTGTTTGTTTTTTTCTTTCTTTCTTTCTTTGTTTCTGTTTACAACATCGCTACACTCCACCAGCGTTTGATGGAGCGCGCGCTTCGCCGTGAGAAATGACAGCTGAGCAATTTGTCGTATTCCCGTTGTGTATACGCCATTTTAATTTATTGTGATTTAATTCAAACCGAAAACCGATCACGGTGGAAACGTCTTCGAGGCGTTTGCTGAGTAAACCGGCTGAATGGGATCTAATAACACGAAAATCATTGATTGTAAAGCCTTCGTGTTATAGAATGGGGAATGGATTTCAAATGTCTGACGTTTTTAGATAAACCCATTTAATGTCTACGAACATAAAAAGCAGCTTAGCCTATTTGAGCAATTTTTACTTTGTCATGCTTTTCCTCGAGCGATTTCGTTGCTCCGCGGATGGGCATGTAAATCTATGGTTTCAGGTGTCTATTGTTGGTATATGTGAAAATACGTGTACAAGTATCTCTACTTAATATTATAAATGTGAATGTAAGTTTGTCTGTTACGCTTTCACGCGAAAACTACTTAACCGATTATCATGAAACTTTGTACACATGTTCTTGGAGGTATTAGAAGTAACATAGGATACTTTTTAAGAAAAAAGAATATTTTTTAGTTTTTGACCGCGACTTCGTCCGCGTGTAATAGTGACTGGTCGGCATGTTACATACGTAATGTTTATTTCAAAAAATTTATTTTAATCATGATTTAAAATTAATTCATATTAAAAACGCAATTAATCTGCGCAAAATATCTCTCTCACAATATAGCTCTACTAAGTTCTTTATGCATTTCTAAGTCCTGAAGTTTTCCAATCACAGACCAGAGGGTATGCGTTAATCTGATTGTTCTTAGGTAATCGATTAATCGTAAGTTCAATTGTATGGATGTTCGTGGTAGCGTACCGTGGACTGCGTAAATCTAAAAAAAAATTTCGAAATCGGTCCACGCAGTTCAGAGTTATGTAGGTAACAAACATAAAAAAAAATACAGACGAATTGAGAACCTCCTCCTTTTTTTTGAAGTCGGTTAAAAAGTTATGCATCAACGAAACGTGGCATAGGTACATGTAGAAATGATATTTTACACGGTAGGAGGACAATGAAGTAGTGAAATGTTTTGGCGGAGCGAAACTGCAATTTGTGATCTTATGAAAATTATTTCCGCACGTTTTGCTTTAAGGCTGCTATCGAACGGCACTACACACGGTTTAATAATATCTTGGGGACTTCACAGATCTGGATGCAAAATACCCAGAACCTGTAGATACTACCTGTAGTTACCAGAATTTTGATAAAGTACACAAACTAAACACTTGTATAGATATTCTACTAAACCCATACACAGAACAAACAAATGTGCTCATCACACACACATGTTTGTCCTGGGTGAGAATCGAATCCGTGACCCGGTTCAGGGGTCAGGGTCTCTAACCGCTGGACCAAAAGGCCCGTCAGTTACAATTTGTAATCTTAATAATTTCCAAACGAATATCAATATCAATATTAAAAATGAGAAAGGGAATGCTCCGCTGGTTCGGACATGTGGAAAGAATGGATGATGAAAGCATGACAAAACAGATATACAATGCGAGTGTTGATGGATGTAGGCGCCGAGGGAGACCTAGACTGTCCTATCTCGACCAAATAGGTCAGATACTGGCTGACGGAAGAGTCAAGAGTCTCCGAAATCGGCGTGTATGCATGAAGAGAGTGATGAATGTAGACGAAGCGTGTCAGGTTTGCAAGGATAGAGTTATTTGGCACTCGGTGCTTTCTGCCTACCCCGTTAGGAACCTGCCGTGACGGTATGTATGTATGTATGTGTTGTTCAACATCACTAATATTTACGTCTGAACTAAAAGTAAAATATGAAATGCTAATTCGACGAAATGTTCTAATGGATTTGTATCTAGCATGATTTTCACAAATGTGACTTGCACGATATAATCGTAATAGTGCCATTTATTTGTTTGATGCTCTTTAAAGTATTTTGTTGTGCTTTAATTTAATTTGTTCTCATGCATAATGACAAAGTTAATACCTTTGTAAACGATTTTATTGTTTTTTCGCCTTTTATTGCACGCTTACGAATTCCAAAAATTTGAATAAAAAATGCTAGGGATTATGATTTAAGCAGCTTAAAGCATTCTATGTATCCGCCAATCTTAGCGTTGTTCTTGCTTAAAATTTTCTATTACTCAATGAAAGGAAATGTTATCTGAAGAACGTTTTAGCGATATTTCGGTATCGGATGTATCCATGTGGAATTGTCGTATCTTTTTCTGAATAATATTTTCGTTTATTTATTCGAATTTTATCTCTATTTATTCTCGGCCTTTTATAGCATGTCTTCAAATACCTGTGTCTGTGCTTGAGAGCCCTTTTTTGCTTGTCTTTTATCATGAGCCGGCCGACTTTTTCCTTTCACTATTTTGTTTCTTGTTATACTGATAACGCTTTGTCGAAGATCCGTTTCACGGAACTTTTATCGTTACACTTTTCATACAACTTTACTCTCAGAGTTTCTCCTTTAACCTCTTTGGTTTGTTGAAAAAAAATATATCTTAGACGGATTACACGGTCAAGTTCAACTTTTAAATATATTGAGTCTGCTGGATTGAAACCGTTTCAATTGAAATACTTAATAACTTCTATTAAGTTAGCGATATTTGAACAATGCGAACATTTAGCGACTTCGATGCAATCGTGTAAATATAAAACTATTCGTACCTGGTACATATTTCCATGTTCGATTTCCATACTATTTTAAATCGTGCCAACCATTACATGTATGAATATGCGGCGTTCGTAACGGTAACGTGGTTGTAGTTTGCAAGTGATCTGTGAAATGAACAGACACCGAACGCAATCGGTGTGCCCGGTGCGAATTCTTTTCTGCATCTGATTGTCGTGACTCACTTTTATTTACTCGAATACTGCTTGTCTCTTAAATTCCATTTGTTTTAAATAAAGTTTAAAGATTTTAAAGTGTCTTATAAAAAAAAATTCGTCCTTTAAAAAAACAACAAAATCCATTAATTTAAATATACTTTCAGAACTCGAACCTTGATAAGCGACGACAATAAGCAGTTGGCGGTCAAAAACTGTTTGCGGTACAACGGTATTGTCGGAGCACGTCAAAGTACGTCAAACGGAAACCGACTCACTCGACCGGTTGTTGGTCGGTCGTGATTCACTGATAGATAGTCCGACAATCCCAAAACTTGTTAGAACCGGTAAGCAAATAAATTGGAAACTGCACGTACAAGTACGAACACACACGTTACAAATATACAAACCAATCCATACCGTGTTACGTGATTAGATAGAAAATTCAGCGACTGAAGTAAAAATACAGGGGATCAATTTTTTGTCATATATTGTCACATTTTTTTTTAAGTTACAAGATAAATTGACTGTTAATATCACGCTTTTGTAAGAAACTTGTTATTTATTTAGCCTTTATTGAACACTAATAGACATAAAAATTAAAGTGAGTAATTATAACAACAATAATTAAAGCGAGTAATTATAACAACAGTAATTAAAGCGAGTAATTATAACAACAGTAATTAAAGTGAGTAATAATAACAACAGTAATTAAAGTGAGTAATCATGACAACAGTTATATTGTACCCAAATACATGTGTTATGTACAGCCTCAAAGTGTATAAAGGGCAACTGATCAAACAGATTACCTTAGTTTATATATCTATGACAACCCAAGAAGTTTATAAACTCAAATAGAACACTAAACTTCTTAGAGATTAGTCACAGATGCGTTACTAACCCTGAATAATTTGGAACGACTTATATCTTACAATCTATTACGTGATATCATAATGAAGTGGCATTGTAAGTTTACATTGACACACACATGCCCCCCTCGCGTTTCGTTTTTAAATGTTAAGGCTTTTAATGCATCTCAACAGTGTTGCCAGCATTGTGAATGTTTTACCTAAAGCGTGTGACTTTCAAAGCAAGGGCAACATTCCTTTGAAAATGCTTAGTTCATAAGTCTGTAAAGTAAAATACTTTATTTAAGCGCACAAATGTTTTAAAAAGCTCCCGAGTTTTGTATTCGCTTTAAACTTTAAAAGCTTAGAGACTTGAAAAGCGTTAGACCATTTAGTTGAAATGATTCCATAATACGCCGTTTTAACGTTCCGTTTTAGTTTTAAACATGCTTGAAATGAAAAGAGCTTAAATATCTGAATGTGTTTTTTTATAAAAAAACTTTCATCAGCACATTGAACGCCTAAAACCTCTAAACTATAAAGACCTTTCTGGGAATACGAAAAGTTTTTTTCCTTAACAATGAAAGTTTAGTATAATGTTAATTTATCAATGAATTTTATTATATGTTGTATGTTATAGCATGAAAGTAAAATGAGCTGTTTGAGGGGAAAAATAGGTGTCAACTATAAAATAAAAAAACGTAAGTAACGCAAACGTTAGCAGTGATAGCCTAGTAGTTTGAAATTCAGCCTCCCACTCCGGGGGGTCTGGGTTCGATCCTGGCACGCACCTCTGTTTTATTACGTGCATTTTATGTGTAAAATTTAAATATCACTTGCTATAACGGTGAAGGAAACATCGTGAGGTAACCTGCACACTTTAAAGATGTTATAAATTATATAATATTTTCTTAGGTGTCTGAAGTCCACCAATCCGCACTTGACCAGCGTGGTAGACTATGGCCTAATTCCCTCTCACTATGAGAGGAGACCCGGTCCAGCAGTGGACAAATAAAAAGGGTCGAAAAAAAAAGTAACGCATACTTAAATATATTTCTCCATTTACTGTTATGATAATTATTTTCTTAGAGACAAATCACAATAAAAACAACTATTGATGTTAACTAATTATATTTACCTTTAGAAAATAGACGCTTAGTTTTAGAATTTAATAGTAGGGTGTATTGTTATAGCGAACAGTTTCGCTAAAATGTCTTATTAAGTTGTTAACTCGCTAACTAGTTTACATTGCCGGCAACCCTTTAAGCCGGCATTAATGGACCTTTATCTGGCAATCTCAAAGCTCATATAAAAAACGAAATTGTAATTTATTTTCCCATTACTTCAATAACTCATCTATACAACAGAAATAAATAAATTGGAATGTCTGTTTGTGATATTAAAATAACCGCTTTACTAAATACTTTGGTATGTATACACGGTACACATACCAAAATAACATGTTTTATAATTCTTGTCTCTTTGCTTGTCTGTTTGTTCCGGCTAATCTTCGGAACGGCTGGACCGATTTTTACGGGACATTCATTGGCAGATAACTGATGTAATAACAAACGCGCGGACTTGAGTTACTCTAACAAACGGATAGATGAGAAATTGATCTACTCGAAGCCTTACTACAGAAATGGATTTATACCTTAAGTATGTCACGTAAAGTACCTACCTTTAAAATAAGTTTACTTTTAATCGATAATGCGAAAAACATTCTAGAAAATTCGATATATATTTAGATTTATAGCTTTGTGTTATCGCACCAAGTTTCATCGGCATTGAGAAATACATGTGTGCATACCCGCATATTACGACAGCTCTTCTCAGAGATTAGCCCATTAAGCCTAAAGGTACATTCGCCACGAATAGTTCCCCTAACGCGTCTCGAAACGATGTTAACTCATTTAACCCATTTCATGTTAACTGTGCGCCGACATGTCTCCCATTATATACATGTACTTAATGAGAATATAATTGTGATTAAAATTTGAATAACGCATTAAGACTCGAGCTAGAACCTCAACCCGCTGAGCACCTTTTAAGCAATATTGGAATAAAATGATCTGTAATAGAGTGTAACATTGATTCGTTATGTTATTATGAACGTGAAAGTAGTCTTAATTGATATTATAAAGAAGAAAGATTGGATTGTTCGTTTGCATTGAACAGCCTCTGAAACTACTGTACCGATATGGAAAATTATTTCACCATTACTATCCAACATTATCCCTGATGAACATAGGCTTGTAGACGTTAAAGCTATCACTATGAAAGTCAAAGTAATCCGTAGAATTAAAGTTAAAGTCACCCTTAACATAAAATTACATAATAATCCGTAATGTGCACATTAAAGTCACCCATAACATAAAAGTCAAATCGTAAAATAAATATTAAGGCGATCCGTAATATTAAATATTTTATATTTTGTATTTAAAAAGTTTTCAGATAAACAGACGTACGGTTTCATGTTTATTTCGTAGTCCCCGACGATGAAGTTGTTACTGGAGGCCATAAATATGTGTATCCAGTCTCCAGATGCGACGTAATTATGTTTAGTTTCAGAAATACGCGCGGACATGGTGTTTTCAGTTCCACCGGCTGTGCAGAGGATACAGTATATTTTTAACCGAGGTAAAAAAAAGGTTCTCAACATATATATATATTTATATATATTTATGTCTGACCACCACGCATAACTTGGTACAAAATAGTCCGATTTTGATAATTCTTTTTTTGATCAGATAGGGTCTATTTCGAAGTCGGTCCCATAACAATTTAAAATAATCTTAACCTAAGCATAGGAAAATGGGGGTCATTTTTGCTTTTAAGTTTTTTCGGCAGTTTAATTTCTTTGTTATTTTTATTTTTTTATATACACAGTTAAAATTTATTTTACGACTCTCTTAGACGACTTGAAATTCAATGATGGTGAATGATAAATTAATTTAAAAGGCCTTTAAGTTGAGCCTAACTCGCGCGTTACTTGACGGAATTTTGGAAGGTCTACAAAGGTCGAAAATATGTGAAGCTATTTCGACGTAACGTAAATAATTCACATAACTTATACGATCCTACGCAAAACGATACAATTAATCATTTAATTTGTAATTTGAGAAAACAGTACACGATTATTCAAATATGGATAGTCATTCTAATCTCGTGCAATTAGCTAAAGCCGGCTTCTCCTCTGGCTCGGTCTGATATTATTTCATTAGTGAAGTAACTAAAAGTTTTCTACTGCACATCAAATGTGTTCTTTTAAACCTTGCAAAAAGCTTTTTCCAAATTAAAGTACATATGTGTACCTATACAAAAATGTAGTATATGATAAATGTCAAGTCAATTCATAGACTACTTTTTGTTTTATGCAAACACACACTATATGTTTTTTTTTTGCTGTAATTTTTCAGTTTGCTAGTGTATTGTTTCCATTGTATAGTGTTAATGTATGTTATGTTAATACATAACATACATTAACACATAATTATAATTATGTCAGCTCTAATACACGGGCCAATTGGTCGGGCTGCGCTACCCACAAGCGATGCAGTGAAAATGAGTGGCTGTGGTTCATCACAGCATAGGCTGAGGGCGCTGAGGCTGAGTGCCCTTTTTGCCAACTTACTGCTGTATCTATGTTTACATTCAATGTTTATGTTTTGTTTTTTTTTTGGCAAAATAAACGTTTTCTATTGTGCCTTTTCTTTTTCGTAACGGAATTTTTAAATTATATTAATAGAAATTATGAAATAATATATTATATCGATCTCGAGGTAAGTGACAAGTCAATTTGTTTATGCGAAGGCAAATTTCCAGAACCATTAAATCCTTATCAAGGCAATATTAATATTAATTTCATTGTCATCCCTGTGCCAATAACTGGAGTTTAATATTGGAGAGGTTTACATTTCAATCTAGAGTTTGCGTAACTCAATTAACGGTATTATAAACGAGAGAAATATCGGTATCGATATTAAGACCATGGAATATACGTAAACATTTTATCTCTTACAGTTTTAAAATGAATGTCTGGTGACATTTGAAAGTACCCTCTTCCACGCTGTCCCAGTTTATTAGAGTATGTCTACCCCAGTTTCGACGCGATACTGTATGGCACAATTTATAATCGAATTCATAACCAATTTTTTTTTAACATTGGGTACTACCACAAAAAACTTCGTCTTAAAATTGTTGTCTGTCTGTTTATTCTGGCTAATCTCTGAAACGGTTGGCACGTGATGTTATAAGTAGTAATTTGGCTACTTCTATTATCTTATGTTATACGAGCTTTTGCCCGCGGCTTCGCTCGCGTTAAGAACTTTCATCCTATATTTTTTCCCCTTGGGGGTAGAATCCTTTCTTAGCGGACGTTACGTAGCGGATTAGTTAATAACGCTATATAACTGTTTATATTCTAATATTCATTCAATTAGATCATCCAGATACAATTAAATTGTGGCGAATGGATTCCGAAGGGACGAAACAATGAGTTTATTAAATTCCGTTCATTTGTACTCTGTGGTCACTTTTCGGTCTCAAATTTAGAATTACGAGCGTTGCGGCGACGGGAGTTTTTCGGTTGCCAAATGGCTGGCAACATTTTAGTTTCCAATACTCTAGCGACATAGCTACCGCTCGACTTTTTGTCATATACGACCATATTGGTAACAAATTTATGTGAGCGTTGCGGTGCTAATATTACGCCTGTAGACGCGAACTTGCACAGAACAGTACACACAGAAAACTTGAACAGTACACACAGAAAACTTGAACAGTACACACATAAAACTTGAACAGTACACACATAAAACTTGAACAGCACACACATAAAACTTGAACAGTACACACAGAAAACTGTTTTTTGTCTAGCTTTCATTAAATTAGATTAACGAAGTCAAATTATTAGGTATTTAAATGTATATTGTTTAGTTAATAAGGATAGAAATATTTTGCACTCGATACTCACCGGCTACACCCGCTGGGACCTGGCGTAATTGTACAACTTTTTATTTATGATTCACTGCCACCACCTTTAATCATATCCTAAGGAATGACGGCTAGGAACTCCGAGAGACATTAACTTCGCCCTTTGTAATTATCTAGGTAAAATGTTCAATAAGTAAGGTAGAGAGAAAGTTGCATGGAAGGCGCATAACGCTTTTTCCTTACGCGACTATTTCTAGTGAATATATTGATAATTATGTGGCTGGCTGAAACTTTTCTGATGAAACTTTGATTAATTACATATTTAGACAGAATTAGAACATTATTTTAATTGAATATTACTCGAACAAAATCAATTTCGGTAGGCATGTACGGGTATAGATACAGCGAAGGATTTTTGTGAATTTTCTCGCGGCACAGCATGTCGCGCTCACATCGCGGCCTAATGGAATGTCAGTTCGATAAAACTAGAGGAAATTTGTATTAACCTGAGCACGACGAGACGAGGAACGTACACGTGTATCTACCGAAGTTGAACAACTGAGATATTACCCGCGGAATGACTATGACAATATTCTTTTTATTCCATTTGCGTGCCGCTATGATATCAAGAAGGTACGGTGATGTTATGGCCAAGGAGGATATGGAATAAAAATGTATAACAACAATAACACCTGGGTACAATTCTACACACGACTATCCCATACCAAATTAGGCAATGCCTGCCTGTGTTATGATGACCGGACTGCTGATAAACATACGATACATAGAGTAATTTTTATTATTACCAGAAACAGAACAAACAGATATGCTCATCAGACAAATGTTAGTCCTGGGTGGGAATCGAACTCACGACCTCCGGCTTGGCAGTCAGGGTCTTTAACCACTCCACCACGAAATCAGTCAATTTTTAATGTTTCCTAGGCGTTGGTCAGCCTAATTGCCATTCAACTTAAACCTGTTCATTATAAGAGGCGACTCATACTCAGTAGTGGAACAGTAAAAGGAAACAGTTATCAGGTTCAATAGCCGAAAATATAAAGCGAAGCAACGTTCGGTGTGTACCAAAGTACACGACACCCCAATAAATAAAGCAATTTCGTGAAATCTTCGGCAAGCCGCTTAAGATATCAGCGCTCTATTTAAGTACGCAATATATCCATAACGTTAGTTTCCAAACACACTCCCTTTATATTGCTTTTGTACCTGTTCGATGCCTCTGAGAGTAGTGTGTTCATTTTCAACGTGAATTTTGTGACACGACAACATGTAATGTCTTCACTACATAATATATAACAAAGTCGCTTTCCGCTGTCTGTCCCTATGTCCCTATGTATGCTTAGATCTTTTAAACTGCACAACGGATTTGATGCGGTTTTATTCAATGGATAGATTTCAATGGATAGATGGATAGATTTGAGAGGAAGGTTTATATGTATAATAACATCCATTATATAGCAGAGAAATACTGTTATCTTTGAGGTTTCTAATGTGATGTCGTAGATAATTACATTTTTT
>DWDX01005441.1:0-10527 GCA_018245675.1 Agara michaeli | reverse complement strand
CAAACAAACAAACAAACAAACAAACAAACAAACAAACAAACAAACAATCTCTTCAGCTTTATAATATTAGTATAGATAAGTACTTACCTAGTGTTTTAATTGCGCTACTTTTCCTAATATTATCACTATTTGGCAAATTTCGTACTGTTATACCGAGAAACACATGCAATATTTTTATAGCATTAGTTGCGGTTGTCGTAATCACAATTGATGACAAAAATATATCGCTAATTTATTAGCCAATTAAAATAGCTGAAGCCTTAACCGTAGCCGTACGAAGATAATTTTGCATACATTGAGGTTTTGAGGTTGTAAAGAAATGATTAAATAGAGCATTTCCTTGGTTACGAATAATGTATACGTTTCAAATAAAGTATTACATAATTAAATAAATAAATGTATATTCAAATCGCTTGATACATTTATCAAAGAAACGTAAAAATGGCGATAATAGTAAGATGTGTATGTACTGCGGTAACAGTATCTAGACGTACATAATGGACATCCTTGTTCTTTGGGCGGACATGGTACAGACAGGCCAGCGGTTACAATATATACGTGACGAAGCGTCCGAAGCATATTCTACGTCCATATAATTTGGTAAGTGGTTATACTTAGCTTGTTAGCTAGCAACGTACTATTGAAATGTTAAGGTAATATTAAACAGATTGTGAACATATCAAATGATATAACAGAATATTGTAGTAATTTTTGTCAACATTGTTATCTGGGATTTTTCTCCGTTACCTTAATTTATTAAACTTGCAATACTTGTGAAAAGTAATTTAATATCTGTAGCAATATTCTCAAGAAATGTTTTAAGATTCCATTATAATATAAAATCAGTTCTACCTATCAAATTATTGTAATGAGACATAATTTAAGACGTGTATTTTTTAAAGTAATTTCTTTATTCGATTTTAATAAATTAGGTATGCTTCATTTGAGTCGTAGGTATCCCCTGAAAATAGTTTTTTCGTTATTAATATTTCTATATCTGGTCAATTTTACAAAATTACTAAATAAAAAAAACTTAGATTAGATACTGTGTGCGTCATGAAGCTACCGCTACCTACTGGCGAGAAATTGCGAAAGTACGCTGAATGTTTGATAATAATTTGATGTCTCAACTATGCTTACTGCATTTTACTATCTATTGATATAATAACAGCTTTCGTATAATAATTTTCCATTTACAATGACAACAATACATTAATCAATAATAATTAGCTATCGATACAGCAATGGCGGCAAATCGCAGGCGCCTCTCGACGACTACGCAACGTTGTCATAATAAAGAACTCTTGATGGCTCATACAAGAGTATTATATTAAAATGGTTATTACGAAAATTGGTCACAATATGTGTAAGTACGTTACATTTCTAACAAAACTCATTATTACTACTACTAGGGTATTATATTTGTAACAAAACTCATTATTACATCACGAACTTTTATGTACGTCGAGCTCGGTCGTTATAACTGTTGAATTACAGTAGCACATAATGGACCTACATACTAGTATATAAGGGACAGTGACATAGGTTCGTCCTTTGTGTGTGCAGCGTTGCGGACAAGTTAGCGGTAACAGGACAAGTGTGTCGCGGTGTCGGCTACACGTGCGACCGCCCTGTCTTTACTGGCAGTTGTTAAACCAATCTACAGTGCAACTGATCCCTTTTAAGCTATGTTTCAAACACGTAGAAAATAATGACAAACGTTTGCCTTTTAAAAGTATAATGTTTTATGACTCCAAAAAATAAACTGTTATGAAAAGTAACATGTTACATCTTCAAACCATTTCAGTGGGCAAAAAACTCAGTTGAGAGTTTGTCTCGAGAAAATAAAGTAAGGTAGAACCTTTTGTCCAGGCGGGCTCGCAAGTTTGCTTTGTCCCCTAATAAAATGGATACCTATCTTTTTATAGGTTGCTACTTTATTTCAATAAATCGTTTGCCGCCGCCGTAAGGTTAGAAACGTATTGGCTTGGAGATTAAAAAGCCGAAATGTGAAAGCATACAATGGACACGTGCTCGGCTGGGACAGTGTCGCACAACGCGCCATCTAGCGGCACCTGAGTCGGTGCCATTAATCCGCGCTCCATCGCCACTGGATGCTTTCAAACTTTATTCATTGTTTCAGTTGCGATGCACTGCAACTGCAGTCCGAGGCGCAAGCTTACCCAGATTGGATTTGTCTTTCAAAGTCTAATTCTTTAGTTTCTCCCTCGAATAGAATTAATCCGTAACATTGTACAAAACTTTGAGAAAGATGTGATTAAGTTTGCTTTAGTACAGTTGCTTGAAGCTATGTATTATTGATTAAACTGTCCGAACGCTAAGGGGTTTCTTTTATACGTTTGAAATATGCATGATATCTATTACATACATATGGTTTTGACATAACACACTATCGGCTAAATTGATTGATGTGAATTGTAGAATAAGATTTGCAATTTATATTATACATATATTGTGCCCGGTGCATGGCAATAGGCTCACCACCTATTCCATTGTGGGACTTAAACGTAACTGGTGAAATGTGGTGTACTACACTCCTCCGACTACCCCTTAGGGGATTATAGGCGTGATGTTACGTTTTATACATATAGCTAGAGATTTTGCATCTCGCAATATTCGAAGGTTGTATTGGCGTCGATAAACATTTATTTTATTATGTTACTACCTTACTATTAATGTTTATACTATAACAACTGCGGACTACTCTACTAGCTCTATCAAGTAGTATTATGGTATAGTAAAAGCGATGAAACCGTACGTTTATATGGAATTTTTTGCCCACTTCACCTATTTATTGAGTAAATCTAATCTATTATATCTATCTAGAAACAATTTGCAACATAACGAGTGACAGTATATTGATATGAATCGAACATAACCCGTCTCTATAACAACCATCTCTCTAGGAATACATTTATAGGGGCATAATAATATATCTGTGTTGTTAGGATGAAAAATGTTATATGTCCTGCCAAGAAAAATATTTATTGTACTAGTAAAACTGCTAACAACAGATTTACAACGCTCATCTTGAGATTTGTTAGTGGAGATTTTAAAACGGTGAAGGAATAATATTTTGTGGAACGGCTACCCGGAGTGTTATACGGAAATTGTGATGAATTAAAACAACATTGTTAACATAATGTGTTACAAAACTGATCGTATACACTAGGAACTGCCATCAGGATATCTTTTACCATTGCGTTGCTAGATATTGGGGATATTATTGCACATTAGAGGAAAACATAGAATTCAGTTTAAGGTAAACATATATGTAAAGTAAAGCTAATTATCTTAAATCACTTAATTACTTTTTCATATTAATCTTTATACATGTTTTTATAAATCCTAACTTGACTATAAGCCCTAAATGAGATGAAATAGTGTTCCGTTCAAAACAATATATTTTCACATAATTGTACAAGATCAGACAAACGCTTGCTTCTCGAGAAACTAACAAAGAGGTAACTGGTTACTGGGAGATTGCACTTCATTCGTAGTATTTGAATTTACTCCTTCTTTATTGTGGTTGTAAGTATTGATTCTTTCTAAAATAAGGCTGTATATTATCATACAATTGCACACCATTTCTTGATAGATTCGTATTAGCAATAAACGCGTATGCATGTAGATATCCTGAAATAAATATATTTCATTTGTCATCTGTTGTAAAATATGCTTGGCTTTGTATTCATGTAAATAAAGTTGTTCATTTGAATATTTACCCAATAGGTTCTAAACAATTTTTCTATGCATGTAAGATGTGTACATAGGTATGTATCTATGTATGTACATAACTATCAAAGTCTAAAAATGAAATCGCTTATAACGTTTAACAATCACTTTAAATTTGGTTTCGATTACGTCACTTAATTAAAATTTAAACGTTGCAGTTATAACCATCCAATATGGCGGAGGCTTTAATATTTAACCGGTGCATGCAGTCTATACGATTATAGAGTTTAATGTTACGGCCATATTGTCGGGTTTTTTGGCAGATTCACGATATCGCGGCACCTTTTTTATGTTGTAGTTGTAGCGAACCGGTTTGCATCCTACTTCACCTTATTTAAATGACTAAGTACACTTTAGTAATTTAATCTCAGTTATGTACGACTGTTCATGAAATTATAGCTGAAATCAATTGATCGGGGATCAGTTATAGACGGAAGGTTCTAGTGCTCCTAAAACTAATTTGCAACTTAGCACCACATTCAACACTCTCAATGTTCAAATGCATTACAACAAGTAGTTATAGTATAAGGTGAGGTATTATTATTATTATTACTATCAAAATTATACCTCATATTATACTTTAATGTTTCGGTTTATCGGTGTCTGGCTAAAAAATGTTTTCAATTTTTATATTTATGAATTTTCAGTAACATATAAAACGTTTATAAAAATAACTGCATATATATGTATAAATCACAAGAATAGGTACTAAAAAAAAAATATTTTTAATTATTATAAGTTTAAAAAAAACATAATTTGTGAATGCAATTAATTAGTTCACTTTGTCCAGCAAGTACCGGTAATGTAGCCGGAGCTTAAAACGAACTTTACAAAAAAGTACTATCGGAAAGCAATTAATTTGGGAATTGGCCGGCTCCCGTGGCGGCGGTAGCGCGCGTGAAACCCCGACAAATGGCGCACGTCATTTAATTCTGCTGATATCATGTTTGTGCTCCGCGCCATCATATTTAAATTGAATTTTGGTATATTCGAGAGGGTTAAACAAAGGGAATTAGAAAAACGATCCCATCCAACTGAGTTGTAATATCCATCTTTGAAATTGTTTTTTGAGGGAACCCGAAGGTAGAATATATCGTCTTGAGCAAGCGCATAAGATGAGTATAGTTTGCTTTACAAGGTCTGAACATAGCATCAAAAAACTACTACTTCCCAGCAGAAAGACGTAGGTGTGACGATTTTATTTTTATAAACCAACAAACCCTACACAAATACCGCGAATACCATCATCTTTAGATTTTACCTTTAAAACAGGTGCTGGTGAGTATTTTGCTACAGCGTGAGTTTATTCTAATAACGTATGAATAATAGAGTGCGCCTGAAGACTGCATCGGAAATGGGTTTCTTTATACCGTAGGCACTAATATTTAAGTCGCTGTGATGCGCGCTATTGAAACCCTTTTGTAGATACCGATCCGTAACAAATGGATATAGAGCTTTATGGATTTATGTAAGTATCTCACTGATATCTTTTAACATAGTCACTGCTAAAACATCCCGAAATATTAACAAATGTAAATCAGTACTTTTCTAGGGTAAAGTTAATTATCTATTTTCACTATATATTAGGGGATGTTAAGCTGAAAGTTGTTAATTCAGCTATCAGTTATATAATCACCTATTAGACATTTACAAGTTATTGACATTGAAATAAACTATTTATTACACTTTTTTATTTTTCAATGTCAGTAATAAGTTGTAAGACGAATTATAATTTTTATAGGACCACCAATAATAGTATTATTTAGAGGCTCCGTCTATTCCTGAATAAATAGTCCTATCCTATTCTATCCCTGAATAAATAGAAAGAAAATACTATTTGAAAATCCGGTGTAAAAATTCACTGACTCATTGCTTCAGAGACTACGATGAAACGCGTCCTGTTTCCGTGTACCCTATATCACACACAACCGCGCACACCCTCGTTAGTCTTATAAGTAAACGTAACTATGGCTGTTCGATTATCCGATGCGCTATCACAGCTCAATTCCTGAATCGATTTTGACGAAAATTTATATTATGACAACAGCTTGAACTTATTTTTCATCAAAACATTTTTAAGGATTTATATGAGTTCGAACGCGAACGAAATGTAATTTGAAATAATTCTAGATAAGTACAGTATATCTAAAAAATGTCTAATATAAATATACATTCATAATAATATAGTCATAACAACAAACAATACACAGGTGATTTAAAATATAATTCTGCCCGCACTACATCCATAAATCTAAATAAGTTAACTCGTATCACAACGTGAAAAAGCGAATGCAGTAATCTAATACGGCAAGATTCATGAGTGGCCCGGCATATCATTACATACAGGATGTCGTCGCACTAACGAGCTGCGAGCAAATAACTCCTCATAATACCGCAGGGGGTACCTACTGTGAGCTTTAAAAAGCTCTCTTTGCGCTCACTTTACACGCTACTCGCTAGGTAATTATATGCGCCCACTAGCATGTGAAAATAATAATGGCTTAAGTTTTAAAGTAATTTTCTCCCTGAATCTTTTTGATCGGTCGGAGCCAGTTTTCCTTTAGTTTGCTTTTTAAAGAGCGCCAAGTCC
The DNA here is from genome assembly GCA_018245675.1 of Agara michaeli. Classification (NCBI taxonomy): domain Eukaryota; kingdom Metazoa; phylum Arthropoda; class Insecta; order Lepidoptera; family Hesperiidae; genus Agara; species Agara michaeli. The sequence goes on along the minus strand of DWDX01005441.1, from coordinate 4,181 downwards.
AACGGAGTTTCATAATATTCTTTTTACATAACAAGTTAAATAATATATATGTTTATACGCAATAATGGTTATGATTTGAACATTTCTGCACGCTTACCCCACTTCTGAATAGACAGTACGTGGACAATACTTTCAACTTAGAATTATCGAAGACAAGAGTTATTAGACAACTATACCTCATTAACGATCAGGTGAGCTCGTAGTCAAAAGCAAGCACATTTCATAATAAAATAAAAAATGTATTGCCTTCAATGAGGTTCAATTTAGTTATTACTTCGAATATCTAAACTCTGTGTGACATGTGGGTGCTCGAAGCATTTACCAACACAAAGCTATGTTGTTAATAAAGGGCCTTAGATTAATAACAGAGACGTCTTCGTACTACAATCGGTTAAAAGGTCGTACTTTCGAAATGTCTTCCTTAAATAACATTTAGTAGAAAACCTTTGTAACAATTCTATTATTCCGTTAATAAATGTCATAACTCAATCATGTGTTCCATTACGTAAATGAAATAAGTTTCATATTGAAAGTAAATATAATCAATCACCTTTAAATATTTATAACTAAATCGAATGAAATATATGAATACCTATACGTCTAAAAATGTGTGTTCTGAAAATAGCAAGTACATAGATATACGTTGAATTTATAAGAATAGCATAAAAAATACACAATTCAATTAATACCTTTCAAAAACATTTAGTGAATTTTTTTGGGAAATAAATATATATCGTGAAATTGTATATTGTGAGCCGTTGTTCGGCAAATTTTAATTGGAATCAAAATGAAAGCAATTACTATGCATAGCTTTGCACAATGACAGCTCTTGTGGAGCTTCACAAGAGCTGTCATCTCAAGTTAGAGGTATTAGTTCTTCTATTTACCGATGATAATTAATTTCCTCGTGCCTCGCGGCTTTCACCAATTATGAAATGAAATACGCAACGCGAATATCTTTTTCAGCCCAAAACTTTTTCTATCAGCTGAAGTAAACAATTTATCACTCGGAAGTAGCTTTAATTTGTCTTATTTCTTGTGTTCTCGTATATATTTCAAATTCGAGTTCCTATTATAACTAAAAAGAAGTCTGCTGAAAGGGAAAAAATTAGTTTCCGCTTGGTGATTCCCGCTTAAATTTCTACATTTATAAAATCGTGTTGAGTAACAAAGTTGTGCAAACTGTCTACACTTTTTTCGAGGGCCCCTAAGTTGGCGTTTTTATAACTCCTTCGTTCCTGTGGAGACTTTTACAAGTTTTTTCCTGACACAACATTCCTCTGGTCCTGTTTCAAGCGATAAGTGAAATATAAACGATTAAATAATCGCTCTACTTTAAAGATTTCGCTACTTAAATATGATCACGTCATCACGTTTTATAATTTGAAAACTTTACATAAGGTTACACTTTCTTACATTAAGCAAAACTTTAAAATGTTTAAATAACTAAAGAGAGGCAATTTTAATCGCCTCAGTTATTTTATAATCTATAACTAACAAGGTTAGGTTTCAATTCTGTAAGTTTTTTGTACATTTTTTTACATTACATTGCTAGTACCAATAGCGGATTAGTACCAATTACTATTAATATCGTCCCATATTTTCTTTACTTAGTGTATTGAAAGTGAAGTCATTACTGAACAGTGAATGTAAGTCATTAATAGAACACACATCATTAGCACACGCTTAGAATAAACATCCATTAATTAATGAACCTTTAGACAGAATCAGGAGCTTTGATTGTTATAAAAAATGAATAATGCTATTAAGCTATTAAAATGATATGTTAAAGAAAACCTCGTATACAACTACATACAACTGGTGTAAAATGGCGCTTTTTACTTTACTGTATACCGCCTTTCAAGGGTGATATAAGCAGACATAGTAGAACAATAGAGAAAAAAAAAACTCTGAAAATCCGTCATCTTATCTTTCGGTCGTATTGATTAAAAATTTTTACAGTATTTTACTGTATTTGTGAGTGTAACAAAGTGACATTAATAAAGGCGGTTCCACGAGGCAAAACACTTGAATGTCGAACTCAAGGAGTTACGAACGAATCGCACATTATAAACGATTACAGTTGACCTCTTTAATAATATTACTGAGTAAAGTATTGCAATCGATATTGAAAGAAAAACTCCAATAAAATATTACTTTATACATAACATTAAAACTCGTCAGTGCCTGCCAAACAAAAGTAAAAGATTGTTTTTTGATAAACTTCGGAGAAAAAAGCACCAAATCGTTTTGTTTTTACCTATTTACATGTAGAGGTTTAAAAAAAATTGCTTTATTTTTCAGATAAACTGAAATATTTTAAGCACGGTGACGATTACTATTCTGCTGCTTTGCAGATGGTTCTCCACATTTTGATGACAAAATATTTTGAGTTACGCGTTTTGAAATTGCCTGTTTTTATTCTTTGCGTTTTTGCGGATACTAAATGTTAGAGTTTGGCTTTGAGTGTGAATATATATTTTAATGTTTTTATCTTAAAATTATATAAATTAGACTAAACGTATTTTGAAAAAATCCGTGAATATAACATGTGATGGTGTAATATTCTCATGGAATTTGGGCCGCCACTCCCAAAATGATCAAACACACACTCAAAGAAATATACAATAACGTAGACAGCACTAACGACACGACTTGATTAACAATTTAATTACTTGTACATTTTTCGTCGAGACACGGTAACAAAATGGTACCTCCATTGTCACGTTTTCGTACCTCCACGTGGGGCTATTGTTCGTGAGTTTGGGCACTTCGAAACAAACTTCTACGCTCAAGTGTTTGCGCTCCGGGCTCTTTGGTAAATTGTTATTCATAGCTTTGTATAAACGCCGTTCCCTCCGAAAGAGTACTTCACTCATACTCTTATCTCTCGCTTAATATCGTCTCTGGATGTAAGTAAATTATTTTTCTTTTTCTTTTCTTTTCAATTGTTACTATTACAAGATAATAACTTCTGTGTAACTACGGTTTTTAAAAGTATATTATTAATTATATCCCAAGTTATACTGTACGTACTGAGTCTGGAATGGAATTACTGTCTGGTATGCTATGTGGTCTTAACATACCTAGTTACTCTAACTGGTTATCAAACTTGGCAAGAATAAAGTGTTCTAATAATATGACATTTAAGCATACGGCATACATATATTTACAGGAAGCATTTGTCTAAATAAAGCAATGATAGCGGGTGACAATATCTGCTATATAATGAATATATTTTATACCTTATCATTAGGCGACCGACATACCTAAGCCAAGCATCCAATTGGACTCGAAATCTCGTGTACTTGTTCACCAGGCTAATTGCAACCGCCTAATAGGCAGCTAAGTTTGCCGCACGCGCCTCCGCGATAAGCCTAATGTGTTCCAGAGTCGTGGGAGACACAACATCATCATGATTACATTAATATACCAGCCTGATGTACATCTGACATAAATACTGTTAATTTAAAAGATATTATTTTCTCGATTTTAATAAGCAATAAATTTATACACATTAGCTCTAAAGGTCATCGAACTTTGCTGTCTCTAGAAACTAATGACACATATTTCAAGCCCCTATAAACTAATGAGGTTTCCAGCACTTGAATTGATTAAATGGTTTTAGCAGATGGATATTTAATGTTGTAGGGTAAGTTTATGTTTCTATTGGCGCAATCAGTGTAAGCCTCTCCATTAAACTGCAAAACTTCTAACTGCATTAGCGCAATGCTAACAAACCATCGTCAGCAGGACTTATCTTTCTGACACAAAAAACCGATACAACCTCCGATCAGTTCTGTAAATCTATCAATGACTATTGATAACTTGTAAAGCATGTCGAAATATTACATGCATATGATAGCGTCCCATACGGAACGTGTTCATACAATTAGCCTGCCCTCTTGGTCTAGTGGTTAGAGACCCTGACTCGACCGTCGGGGACGTGGACCCGTTCAGAACAAACATTTGTGTGATGAGAACATTTATTTATTCTGTGTCTGGGTGAAATTAAAACATCTATTAAAGTAATTTATATACATTATTTTTGGTACATTTGTTTATCAGTTGTCCGGTTACAATAATACTGGCATTTGTGTGAAGTCTACCGATCCGCAATTGGCCAGCGTGGTAGACTATGGCCTAAATCCCTCTCACTATGAGAGGATACCCGGTCCAGC